>JAAOOA010000048.1:975000-1020000 GCA_012861695.1 Trematomus loennbergii
CAGGAAAACCCGGTGCTTTTCAAGCACCAGCACCGAACCGGCCCTGAAACACCGTTGGTGTGAAAGGGGTATGAGAGAGATTTGGTTAAAAAGAACTCAATGGTGCTCTAGGAGGAGATTCAGGTGATAAGGAGGGGGGGGGGGGGTTACCTTGGTTGGTGATTGGCTAATGGTTACACAAGCCAAAACATCGTTATGACATCATGGCCAAAAACTGATCAGCTCATTTTCAGACAGGTTTTTATATAAATGGATCAGGACAAAAAGAGAGAGAATCTTTGTTCCTGAAACTTTCAGAGTCTCTTTACACAGAGGGGACACATGGTGATGTAGAAGAGACATGAAGAAGAGGGGACACATGTTGATGAAGAAGAGACATGAAGAAGAGGGGACACATGTTGATGTAGAAGAGACATGAAGAAGAGGGGACACATGTTGATGTAGAAGAGACATGAAGAAGTGGGGACACATGTTGATGTAGAAGAGACATGAAGAAGAGGGGACACATGTTGATGTAGACGAGACATGAGAAAGTGGATTGTGCATAATAGGTGACCTTTAAATAGTGTTTTCTAAGGTGCCATTTGAAGTCTTTCTGCTGCTATGTATTTACTTATGTCCCCCACTTCAACATCACTCTTGGGAATTCAAATACAAGGCTTTAGGTACAGAAGCAGTTTAAGTAGCTACTACTACAACTAATGGATTGTGTGGATGGAGCTTTCTTACAATCGTTTTCAAACATGTCTGTGGATATTGTTTGAATCCTTATTTGAGTTGACATTTTAAAGTTTTATTCTGTTATCCTCTCAGTATAACCTTAGTTTTGCAAAGTCACATGATTTTGACCAAAGTCATGATTGTGACAAGTTGTGACTCACAAAGCAATGACTTTATTTCACCTCTGGTTATTCAGCATTGGTAGAAAGGGAGCAGTGTCAGTTCCATGATTTGTATTGCTAATTTAAGTATCGAACTATTATTTTTAACCTCTAACCATCATCAGGCTTAAAATGTAATGTTTAGATGAGGAAACTATACCGGAATTAGCCATTCATTTTCTTGTTTTTGCAAAAAGATAACTTTTTTTAAATGTAGGATTACAGCATTTTTGTCTATTTGAATATTTGCTCTACTGAACGTTCCTTTTATCCCTCCTGCAAATAAAAATAAAAATACCTGTGTTGTTAATAATTGACCCTTAAATTAAAGGCCAGGTCTTTTCCTCATAACATTTCACATGAGTGCTTCAAGTTGTGCTTTACCACATGCACCTGTGTCTTGAAATGAAGTGACAATAAGCCTACTGTATGTTCTTAATCCATTGTTCTTTAGTGTTCCCTGCTGTGAGGATAACTCTTGTGTTGGCACAGGTTGTGTTTGACTTTAAATCACTTCAGATAAGTGTCTTACTTTGAGCAGCTTCCACCATCTCATTTTCTTTAAGTGACTTCCTCCCTCAGCCTCCATCTGGCCTTGGTGTAACATACAAACCCTCCCTGCTGTAAACCCTAAATCCACAATCACTTAATTATTCCTTCAGATCTTCCCTGTGTTTTCTGCACCGCCCATTGTAAGAAGTTAAGTTAAGAAGCAGGGGAGGAGATGCTGCAGATTTTTTTTTTGCAGTAGCTAGCACTCTGGAGAGCACAAAACGGTGTCGAATTAAACTTGCAAATTAAGTTACACGAAAAGTTTTGATATGCTTTTACTGATGCAGCAGTTATATTGAGCTGGATAGATAAGCAAAGGATTCCCAGATAATATTGAGCTATTCTTATTTTAGACCCAAACATCCTATATTTAATCCATTTTGTTACTTATCAGTAGAGGACTGGTGCATATCGGCGTCATATCAACATTCATATCTTTTAAGATCTTTATTGGTCTTTTGGCCGCATGAAACATAACCTTGAGTATGTCGGGATATGAAAACCTATACCGCACTGCAGGGCTTTTAAATATGAAACGACTCTTACGGTGTGTGTCAAGTGTAGGACAGCATTTAGTTAAAGTTTTATAAGGATGTGGAGGGGGAGGAAGAGTGTGAGACAGAAATAGAACAGCATGGTAAGAGATATTGAGAAAGAAAGAGATGAATGATTAAAAGTGAATGAGGAAAAGGGTAGAATACAGGTTACATGATAACAAGGTTGTAGATGTAAGGTTAATGAATGAGTAAGACGAGGGTCCACAAAACTTAGGGGGGGGGGTGTCGAATAATCGATTAATATTCGCCAGGGCTGTCCGATTTTGATCATGGTCAGTTTCTGGCATCCCTACGAGCTACTGGCCTTTTCTGTCTTTGTTATGATAGTTTTCAGCTTAGAGAACTGACTGAAGTTCTCTTCCAATTTTTACAGTGACGTCACCAGCGATTTTCTGAAAAGTTAAAATATGTTTAACTTGAAGTGCTTGGAGCCATCTTTAAATGGTTGCATGCAATGACAGTAGCTACTGTTAGATATTCTTGAACCCCGAGAGCAGGAGAGACTGAAAAGAGTCAAGGCAAGCTTATAAAAGTTAACAGCATTTAATTACACAAAAGATTCGGTGGTTTACAAATGAAATTTCAAGCAGAGACACTCTCCCCATGTCTTGGTCAGCCCAGGTCAGGAGGCGAGAACTCCTGATTCTTGGCTTGGTCTTCCTGTTGTCATCTGAGGTCTTCTCCTATTGGCCAGCGTCGTCGGGGGGCGGGTCCAATGCAATTCCTGCCTTTTTTTGTTGCTAAATTACATCCTTCTGGTGTCTGTGGTTATTTAAACATTCCCTGATAAACGTTATTCAGCGTCAATAAATGAGTGCTAATCCCAGTGTGTTTAGTGTACAACATCACATGTCATTTCACCTTCAATTCACGGTTTCAAAACGTTAGCCACATGCTAATGCTAACCGGAAATGAAGGATTTTCAGAATAAAACTGCTTTTAAGCTGACGGAATGTTTAAACTAAATTATGCCATAAAACATTGATTTTAATTTCTAACACTACTCCTAATTGGAAATGGTTGGAAAGAAACCCGTGGGCTCAGTAAAAGCAATATGTGGACCCAGGCTGAAAATATACCAACCAATTCTGATGATAGTCGAACGCACCATTGGATAATGGCCAACTGCTTCTCTAAAATGAAACTATTTTGCATGTAGATACAGTTCTTTATTGATAGATTGCTCACAGTATCACACTTTCCCTCTCTTCAAGGTCAAACTGTAAAAAGTGTATATCGTCTGCATCCGTCATCTGTCATTCCTTATTATCGGAGTCTGACGATGAACTGGAAGATGTGGTGACAACCTCTTCATTAATCTGGCAACCATCCTGTTCACCGACAGCTCCAAAATCGTAGGAGTCCAGATGTATCCCGTTCAACTACAATGTGACGGTAGAAGAGGAGGAACTGGAGGAGGATGTGGCGTTTGTTTCTTCATAATTGGAGGAAGATGGGGCGTTTACTTCTTCAGAACTGGAGGAAGATGGGGTGTTTGTTTCTTCAGAACTGGAGGAAGATGTTGGGCTTACTTCTTCAGAACTGGAGGAAGATGAGGCGGTAAAGCTTTCCAATAACATGTTGATTTGGTCTTGCATGAAAGTTATATCCGAACCCATTCTTTCATTGTTGTCCCACATGAAAGTTATCTCCAAATCCATTATTTCATGGTCGACCTCCATGAAAGTTAACTCCGAACCCAATCTTTCATTGTTGTCCCACATGAAAGTTATCTCCAAATCCATTATTTCATGGTCGACCTCCATGAAAGTTAACTCCGAACCCAATCTTTCATTGTTGTCCCACATGAAAGTTATCTCCAAATCCATTATTTCATGGTCGACCTCCATGAAAGTTAACTCCGAACCCAATCTTTCATTGTTGTCCCACATGAAAGTTATCTCCAAATCCATTATTTCATGGTCGACCTCCATGAAAGTTAACTCCGAACCCAATCTTTCATTGTGGTCCCACATGAAAGTTATCTCCAAATCCATTATTTCATGGTCGACCTCCATGAAAGTTATCTCCGAACCCATTCTTTCATTGTCGTCCCGCATTTGAGCAATCTGTGATCTTAAAGTGTCAAAGTTGAATCTTGCTTCATCGAAAATGGCCTGAAAATCAATTTTAAGACATCAGTTTGCGTCTATACACTATTAATAATGGTCAAAATACTTGATATATAGATAATAATCAATTAAAAGTCATCATTAGCGGGCCCTACCTCTCTGTCCATCCTGGCATTGTTGCGGTAGATGTGTTCAAAACTCATCAGATTGTTGTGCAGGCAGACCATATCCCGGTAATTCGACTCAGCGTCTCCATATTTTTCGTCATCACTGAAGTCCTTCTCAATCTCATCGTCGCTCTCGTCTGACTTGAAGTCTGACTCTCCCTGAGACATGTTGGTGTTGATTTACAGCACACCACAGAATAAGTGTTGCCACGATACATTCAAACTGTTTATTGTGCCGGACAACCACTTGGTGCTTTGATTTGAAAAATGCTTGTTGAGTTCTGGACTTCTCTTGTGTGTTCTGTAGAGAGCTGAGGATCACAGTTGGAGTATCCATCTCTTAATTTGGCCTATTCTGCTTCTTGTTTGTAAAAAAAAAAAGAATACTAGCTAAAGACATTTGCTTGTCTACATGTAACTAAATTACATGACTCTGCACAATTCATTTTCGTTTAAAGGGGCTCTATTATGCTAATTTCCAGGTTCATATTTGTATTTTGTCCATGCTTTAATGTTCAAAAAGCTCTTTATTTACATGATAAAAAGGTTGTAGATGTAAGGTTAATGAATGAGTAAAGACGAGGGTCCACAAAACTTATTTTTCTGGTAAAATGGAGCTGCAACGACGTTCGGCAGAGCCTTCTCCCAGTATTTTATTAATGTTTTTATAACGATATATCGACAACGCATCGTCTCTTTTGTTAGACAAAGTAGCTCTGCCCCCTTGCCTTCATTTTCTACTTTACAGAGCGACTTTATATTTGTTTTACATTGCTTTTTTACCTTGAAAACCAATTAGAAGATGCTTGCTCTCTCACTTTTTAAGATACATCTTTAGCGCTCATTCGGACAGATGTGGAGCTACAAGGACGATTGCATATGGTGACAAAAGTACAATACTCACCAGCATAAATATCCCTGGACGAGCTACTCGCCTTTTCTGTCTTTGTTATGTTTTCAGCTTAAAGAACAGACCAAAAACAAAGTTCTCTTCCAATTTTTACAGTGACGTCACCAGCGATTTTCTGAAAAGTTAAAATATTTTCAACTTGGAGCGATTGCACAAAAAAAGACGCCTGTTTCAGAACTTTTTCTTTAACCTGTTAAGCCCCATCGCAACATCTTTAAGAAACAGCGTCTGAGGGCTTCTTAACATTTAAACACCTATTAATGTGTCATACCCACTTAATGGGAAGAAACTCAGCTTTCAGACAATATTAACCATTTTTAGCAAAATGAAACATAAGGGTAATAACAAAGGCTCTGAATTAGCCCTGAGCGACAAATGCTAACACACTTAGCACAGAACTCACATTAAAATACCCTTATTACTTATCGTATCTGCACAAACAAGATATCGATTAGCAAGCTGAGATTGCACAGATTCGACAGGTATTGGTATCATTACTGACCGATCCGAACTCGCGACATGAGAAGCTAACAAAGACATCACACCACGTAGCATTAGGTAGCCAACACGGCAATATGTCTTACCTTTGTTGTTTTCTGATCAAAAGTTGTCTTCAATGGCATTAAACGATAAAAACGCTGCTGAAGGTTATTCCATAGGTTAATCCAATGTGTCTGTGTCCCTTTGAAATTATTTCTGATAATCCATCAGCAATAAATCTAGTTTTCAGATTTCAGAGCATAAAATAGGTTTCGCTTTGGGCAAACTGCGTGCGCATAGTACTCACTTTCAATGGTAACGTGTGTGTATGTGGAAATTCCCCTTCGATTCTATTGGCTCTAACGGTCAGAAAGAGATGTCAATCATCAAAATCGACCAATGGGTTCCAGAGAAACGGCAAATACACCCATTTCCACCCAAATGACCCCAGAGGTGGGTTTTATTTGCTAAACCTCTCTAAAAAGGTCAAATGTCACTTGTTTTGCATCAATCTTGATACAGGGTACTTATTATATGTTATAGTTTGGATTCCTAAAGCTTTTAGTCTACTATCCCATCATTCAAGGGTGGTTTTCACTATAAGTAATGGTTTATTTTTGGACGGACACTATAATTTAATTTTTTACTATGTTCAATCTGAATTTACTTTAAAATAAAAAAAATCTATATTTATTCTGACTTTTCTACATCCAACTCACAGGTTTATCATTACTTTGAGAAAAAAGATTATTAATTTACGCCTTTTAGAAGGGAAGTTATTGTCATTTGTTCTGGGAATGTCATTTTCGAGCCTTAGACCTGAAAAACAGGCTTGGGGCTTAACAGGTTAAGTGGTCACTTAAATTGCAATGGCATCTCCTACTTGGAAATGGTTGGAAAGAAACCCGTGGGCTCAGTAAAAGCAATATGTGGACCCAGGCTGAAAATATACCAACCAATTCTGATGATAGTCGAACGCACCATTGGATAATGGCCAACTGCTTCTCTAAAATGAAACTATTTGCATGAAGATACAGTTCTTTATTGATAGTTTGCTCACAGCATCACACTTTCCCTCTCTTCAACGTCATACTGTAAAAAGTGTATATCGTCTGCATCCATCATCTGTCATTCCTTATTATCGGAGTCTGACGATGAACTGGAAGATGTGGTGACAACCTCTTCATTAATCTGACAACCATCCTGTTCACCGACAGCTCCAAAATCGTAGGAGTCCAGATGTATCCCGTTCAAGTAAAATGTGACGGTAGAAGAGGAGGAGGAGGAACTGGAGGAGGATGGGGCGTTTACTTCTTCAGAACTGGAGGAAGATGGGGTGTTTGTTTCTTCAGAACTGGAGGAAGATGTTGGGCTTACTTCTTCAGAACTGGAGGAAGATGGGGTGTTTCTTCAGAACTGGAGGAAGATGTTGGGCTTACTTCTTCAGAACTGGAGGAAGATGAGGCGGTAAAGCTTTCCAATAACATGTTGATTTGGTCTTGCATGAAAGTTATATCCGAACCCATTCTTTCATTGTTGTCCCACATGAAAGTTATCTCCAAATCCATTATTTCATTGTCGACCTCCATGAAAGTTATCTCCAAATCCATTATTTCATGGTCGACCTCCATGAAAGTTAACTCCGAACCCAATCTTTCATTGTTGTCCCACATGAAAGTTATCTCCAAATCTATTATTTCATGGTCGACCTCCATGAAAGTTATCTCCGAACCCATTCTTTCATTGTCGTCCCGCATTTGAGCAATCTGTGATCTTAAAGTGTCAAAGTTGAATCTTGCTTCATCGAAAATTGCCTGAAAATCAATTTTTAAGACATCAGTTTGCGTCTATACACTATTAATAATGGTCAAAATACTTGATATATAGATAATAATCAATTAAAAGTCATCATTAGCGGCCCTACCTCTCTGTCCATCCTGGCATTGTTGCGGTAGATGTGTTCAAAACTCATCAGATTGTTGTGCAGGCAGACCATATCCCAGTAATTCGACTCAGCATCTCCATATTTTTCGTCATCACTGAAGTCCTTCTCAATCTCATCGTCGCTCTCGTCTGACTTGAAGTCTGACTCTCCCTGAGACATGTTGGTGTTGATTTACAGCACACCACAGAATAAGTGTTGCCACGATACATTCAAACTGTTTATTGTGCCGGACAACCACTTGGTGCTTTGGTTTGAAAAATGCTTGTTGAGTTCTGGACTTCTCTTGTGTGTTCTGTAGAGAGCTGAGGATCACAGTTGGAGTATCCATCTCTTAATTTGGCCTATTCTGCTTCTTGTTTGTAAAAAAAAAAAAGAATACTAGCTAAAGACATTTGCTTGTCTACATGTAACTAAATACATGACTCTGCACAATTCATTTTCGTTTAAAGGGGCTCTATTATGCTAATTTCAGGTTCATATTTGTATTTTGTCCATGCTTTAATGTTCAAAAAGCTCTTTATTTACATGATAAAAAGGTTGTAGATGTAAGGTTAATGAATGAGTAAAGACGAGGGTCCACAAAACTTATTTTTCTGGTAAAATGGAGCTGCAACGACGTTCGGCAGAGCCTTCTCCCAGTATTTTATTAATGTTTTTATAACGATATATCGACAACGCATCGTCTCTTTTGTTAGACACGGCAATATGTCTTACCGTTGTTGTTTTCTGATCAAAAGTTGTCTTCAATGGCATTAAAACGATAAAAACGCTGCTGAAGGTTATTCCATAGGTTAATCCAATGTGTCTGTGTCCTTTGAAATTATTTCTGATAATCCATCAGCAATAAATCTAGTTTTCAGATTCAGAGCATAAAATAGGTTTCGCTTTGGGCAAACTGCGTGCGCATAGTACTCACTTCTCAATGGTAACGTGTGTGTATGTGGAAATTCCCCTTCGATTCTATTGGCTCTAACGGTTCAAAAGAGATGTCAATCATCAAAATCGACCAATGGGTTCCAGAGAAACGGCAAATACACCCATTTCCACCCAAATGACCCCAGAGGTGGTTTTTTTGCTAAACCTCTCTAAAAAGGTCAAATGTCACTTGTTTTGCATCAATCTTGATACAGGGTACTTATTATATGTTATAGTTTGGATTCCTAAAGCTTTTAGTCTACTATCCCATCATTCAAGGGTGGTTTTCACTATAAGTAATGGTTTATTTTTGGACGGACACTATAATTTAATTTTTTTACTATGTTCAATCTGAATTTACTTTAAAATAAAAAAAAATCTATATTTATTCTGACTTTTCTACATCCAACTCACAGGTTTATCATTACTTTGAGAAAAAAGATTATGAATTTACGCCTTTTAGAAGGGAAGTTATTGTCATTTGTTCTGGGAATGTCATTTTCGAGCCTTAGACCTGAAAAACAGGCTTGGGGCTTAACAGTTAAGTGGTCACTTAAATTGCAATGGCATCTCCTACTTGGAAATGGTTGGAAAGAAACCCGTGGGCTCAGTAAAAGCAATATGTGGACCCAGGCTGAAAATATACCAACCAATTCTGATGATAGTCGAACGCACCATTGGATAATGGCCAACTGCTTCTCTAAAATGAAACTATTTAGCATGAAGATACAGTTCTTTATTGATAGTTTGCTCACAGCATCACACTTTCCCTCTCTTCAAGGTCAAACTGTAAAAAGTGTATATCGTCTGCATCCATCATCTGTCATTCCTTATTATCGGAGTCTGACGATGAACTGGAAGATGTGGTGACAACCTCTTCATTAATCTGGCAACCATCCTGTTCACCGACAGCTCCAAAATCGTAGGAGTCCAGATGTATCCCGTTCAAGTAAAATGTGACGGTAGAAGAGGAGGAGGAGGAACTGGAGGAGGATGTGGCGTTCTTCAATGGAGGAAGATGGGGTGTTTCTTCTTCAGAACTGGAGGAAGATGGGGCATTTACTTCTTCAGAACTGGAGGAAGATGGGCTTACTTCTTCAGAACTGGAGGAAGATGGGGCGTTTACTTCTTCAGAACTGGAGGAAGATGGGGCTTTACTTCTTCAGAACTGGAGGAAGATGTTGGGCTTACTTCTTCAGAACTTGAGGAAGATAAGGCGGTAAAGCTTTCCAATAACATGTTGATTTGGTCTTGCATGAAAGTTATATCCGAACGCAATCTTTCACTGTCGACCCGCATTTGAGCAATCTGTGATCTTAAAGTGTCAACGTTGAATCTTGGCAGAGAATCTTCATCGAAAATGGCCTGAAAATCAAATTTTAAGACATCAGTTTGCGTCTATACACTATTAATAATGGTCAAAATACTTGATATATAGATAATAATCAATTAAAAGTCATCATTGGCGGCCCTACCTCTCTGTCCATCCTGGCATTGTTGCGGTAGATGTGTTCAAAACTCATCAGATTGTTGTGCAGGCAGACCATATCCCGGTAATTCGACTCAGCGTCTCCATATTTTCGTCATCACTGAAGTCCTTCTCAATCTCATCGTCGCTCTCGTCTGACTCTAAGTCTGACTCTCCCTGAGACATGTTGGTGTTGATTTACAGCACACCACAGAATAAGTGTTGCCACGATACATTCAAACTGTTTATTGTGCCGGACAACCACTTGGTGCTTGGTTTGAAAAATGCTTGTTGAGTTCTGGACTTCTTTGTGTGTTCTGTAGAGAGCTGAGGATCACAGTTGGAGTATCCATCTCTTAATTTGGCCTATTCTGCTTCTTGTTTGTAAAAACAAAAAGATGAAATAGGACTGATACTAGCTAAAGACATTTGCCTGTCTAGATGTTATTAAACTACATGACTCTGCACAATTTTAAAGGGACCATATTAGGCTAATTCTCAGGTTCATATCAATCAGTATGTAGTGTCTTTACTGGGACATGTCTCCACCCTTTTAATGTTCAAAAAGCTCTTTATTTTTCTCATACTGTCTGTGCTGCAGCACCTCTTTTCACCCTCTGTCTGAAACCAGAACCCAGTCTGCTCTGATTGGTTAGCTGGCTGGCTCTGTTGTGATTGGTCAGCGACACAATCATTCATATTTTCTATGTTGTGGTTGTTTTATATTTTTATTCATTACACAACAAGGCATCCATTACATGTCTGTGCGTCTTGGGAGGGGGATTCCACCTCTGTTTCTTCCATTGTTTTTCCCCATTAACTGTCTTTTTTGGGGGATTTTACCTTGTTTCTCCAATGATCTAAGGACAGAGGGTGCCGTAACTAGGATGGGTATCGTTTGAAATGTATCGATTCCGGTTCTGCTTATCGATTCCGGTTCTTATCGATTCCCCGTTTCGATTCCAAAATTGTAAAAGAAAGAGGTCAAACGTTTAGATAACAAAAATATCTTTATTCTTTTAAGCTTTAACTGACATTTTTACAAATAAAAAATATACATGCAATACAAATGTATTGCACAATAGCTGTGCTTTATTTTAACTGAGCTATGCCTGTGGCAAGCTATTAACAGGCATTACACTGTGCCTTGTCTTTTTCTTTTCTAGTGTAGTGGAGCCTCACTTTAGAGCGTTTACCGCGATTCATCTTTGGTGTTATGAAGTGACTGAGCTCGTGAACTGTCTACGGGAGGGCGGGAGAGCCTCGCTGCGGGGCAACTGTAGACCTCTGTCGCCTGTCAGCGCAACTTACATGATGCCTTTTAAAAAGATTACGGGCGGTGCCGGCCGTCAACGGCCCGCTGACGACCGGCCGTTCTGTGATTCTCCAGAACACACAGATGGCTAGTAGGGATGGGTACCGAGCCCCGGTATTAAACGGGCCCCGGGGCTGAATTATTAAAGACCGTGGTACCGTTAAGCTCCGACGTTATCGGTCTTTTTATCGGTACTGGAGACATCTAAAAAATATGTCATGTGTATTATTGCTACACAAACATTATATTGCAGTTTTAGTGTCGCCAACTCCGTTTCTAATACGCAAAAAGACTGTAAAATGCGTCATTTTTAGTATTTTCGATCTCTCCAATCCAGACGAGAGATCTCTCTCCCCCGCCTGTGTGCGAGGGGGCGGGGCAGTTTACACACACGCAGCTGCTACATGCAGCAACACACACACACGGAGGAGATGGCGGAGAGAACGCGCTCCGAGGTGTGGTTAAACTTTACCCGTCTCGCTCGTTGCCTAAAGTGCAATAAGAGTTTAGCATGTCAGGGCGGTAACACGAGCAATTTGTCTAAACATCTTGCAAAAGTGCACCACGTTCAGACGGAGAAATGCACCGGGTTCGACTGTCTCTCTAGTAGCTCTGTAGCCCCATCCACGAGTAACGTTTCCACGTCAGGTATATTATGTATGCTAGCAGCAACACACGGAGCTAACTCAATGATTCAAACATGGGTTAATGATTAGAGGGAACTGAGTATTTTAGTTTGTTAAAGTTTCAGCCATTCTGTTCACAGTTCTGTCATCAGATTATTTAATATGATTTGTTAAAACGTTGTTGTTTCTGTTGATGTGAAATATTATGTATTTCATTTAAATAAAAAGCAATGTTAGTTTTGTTCACAATTTGTTAATTTTCATTTAATTGTTTATTTGAATAGGGACAATGCACATTAATGAACACTTTAGACAAATAATGCTTCAAGTGTAAATATGCCGGATTTTAGCTTTGAGCTAATTTCCATCCGTAGTCCCTGACATACAACATATAGTTAGTTTACCTAATTTTTCTCTCCAAAAGAACCGATAAGAGTACCGTTAAAAGACCGGACCGATAAGCGGTATCGATAAAGTAGTAGTACCGTTAAAACCTTAACGATACCCATCCCTAATGGCTAGTCCACCCTTACCCTGTATTCCACCGGGTCACCGCGGCGCAGACGGACCCGGTGGAATGCAGGGTCTACCGCGTTTAGGAACCGTTAAGCAGAACCGAAATTGTGTATTTTGTATTGGTACTCTCATCTGGAACCGAGTTTCGGTTCCCAACCCTAGTCGTAACTGTGTATGCTGTAAACACTGAAAATCCCCCTGAGACAAATGTAGAATTTGTGGAATTGGGCTATATAAATTCAATTGAATTTGACTGTCAACACTTCTCTTTATCTCAAATAAAGTAATTCCATTTTGAACTAATCTGTTTATGTCCCAATCCTGCACTTCTTCATGGACCTTCCTTTTTATGGTGCTGTTACAGAGCAGCGAGGCGTTATGTAGTCCCGGTCTTTCCCCTCAGCCAGTATTTCGGCCTTGGCCTGTTTCCAAGACCGTTGAGGGCCACAATGCAGTCTTTGATCTTGAGATCTCTCCTTAGTTTCTCTGCAGTTCTTGGATAACATCATGTCAGATTAGTGTCATCTCAAATAAGCCCTGAAGGGGAACGGTAAGAAAGTAGATCTGACGAATGATCTTTTTTGTTAAATATTTTACTGGCCATTTATTCAATGCACCAAGTTCCTCTGACACTTATCCTAAAAGGTATCTTAGTTCTGACTTGTGTTGCATGAAATTCAAAACCAAATATGTGTATTATATCTTTTAATCTCTTCTTTTTTGGTATGTGTCCTTCCCTTCACACTTGCACCCCCATAGAGCCCCATTGTACAGCACTAGTTACCTGTTAAAGACTGGTGACAGCAGAGGGTGTAGTGAGAAGTTAAATAACCTACTTTGATGAAAAGATAACAGTCTTTGTTACATACAAATGACATTTTTAGGTGAGTGGCCTCTTTACTTTTGTGGGAGAAACTTCCTCAGGAGGGATTTTAGCCTCTGCAGACCATTTACATACAAATACAACACACTATAGGAAAGGGAAAAAGCATACTAGGGCCTCTTTTAAGTGATATTCAACAACTATTAAATCATGCCAACATAACATTTCACACTATAAATATGTGTTTAAGTGGCTCTTATAAAGGCAATTAAGTCGTAAAGATGGTAGGAATCCATTTCTATCTTTAAGTGGACGTGCCCACATCACAGCTCTTTGTTTGCGTGTGTTTACGTCTGTGGTGCTTTAACCTGTTTACTATGCCACTGTCTGCTATCATAAGTTTGGCACGGTGACATATAGCTGTGAGCTATTTTGAACTCGGCTCCAAAGATTGACACTAACACACACACACACACACACAACATTTTACGCAGTCTTTGATGTGGCATGCCCAGCCCAGTCCAGCAGACACACACCAGGCTATATGAAGGGGATATAGGAAACCAACACACAGACGCACGTATATCAACACCAACATTACACGCTTCTTCAAAATCTAAACTGAGGACAGTCTGCAGTCTGGAGTCCTCATGTTTTATTGTTGTTTGTCTGCATGGGGAAAGGCTTCATATATACATTTCTGTACATTTCTGCGGATGTTCAAATGCCCAAAAGTATTTTTGGGCATTTGAAATGAACAATATGGGGTTGGTTGTAAGAGGCAAGATCCTAAGGCAGTATGTGTTTGCATTGCTTTGTTGACAGATCAGATCTCGTGAATGTTGGCCACTTCCTGCATTTCTCTGTCAGATAAGAGCTTTACAGCTTCGCTTTGATTTCCAGAAGCTCTTTTCTGGATCTGCCTAGAAAGGAAAAGTACAACAGCAAACCTCTATAAATTAACGGTGTAAGAGGGATGAGTGTGTTTTAAATAAAGATCTTCTCACTGAGCTTCATCAGCTGGACTCCACAGGGTCTCTGTGTCTAGGGTTACAAAAGAGACACGCTGTCACAAACATGACGTGTGTGTGTGTGTGTTGTGTGTGTGTGTGTGTGTGTGTGTGTGTGTGTGTGTGTGTGTGTGTGTGTGTGTGGTGTGTGTGTGTTGTGTGTGTGTGTTGTGGTGTGTGTGTGTGTGTGTGTGTGTGTGTGTGTGTGTGTGTGTGTGGTGTGGTGTGTGTGTGTGTGTGTGTGTGTGTGTGTGTGTGTGTGTGTGTGTGTGTGGTGTGTGTGTGTGGGTGTGTGTGTGTGTGTGTGTGTGTGTGGTGTGTGTGTGTGTGTGTGTGTGTGTGTGTGTGTGTGTGTGTGTGGAAACAACAGGTAGGAATACTAATGCAACCATTTCAATCCTCTCTAATGCTCAATGCTGTTCAATCCCCTCATTTCGGATCTGTTTCTCAACTTTAATTTCAGTCTTAAAGGGCCCATGTCATGCTTTTCCGGTTATTACCCGTCCCCTTGTGTGTTATGAAGGTTTTTCTGCATGTAAACGGTCTGCAGAGTCACAAACCCTCAAAGTACACCCTGTAGAGAGTAAACTCTAACACAGAAAAGACCTGTCTATGCTGCCCCAGAACGCCTCGTTGGAGATTTCTCTTTTTCCATTGTTTGCTTCCTGGGTTCTGTGACGTGTGAACACCCAAATCAACAACAAATGACCGGATTGGCCCAAATGGACCAATCGCGGAGCCCTCACACACCAGGATCCCTTGGCTAACTAACAGGGAGTCCCATTGACTTGCATAGAGCTCCCTGAACGCTGGTAATAGACGAGTTGGGATGGCGGAGAAATGCTCTCCGCAGACCCATTCTCACAGCGTTATAAACCTTTTTCTTACTCAATATCAAGCCACACTTATTGTTTTTACTTCGGCTGTGAGTGTTTGTGTGTGCTCAGGATGAGTTTAGCTTGTTCTCGCTGTATCGCCGACCCGGAAACCTGTCCGCTCCTCGCAGCAGCTCACAGCAGCGGCGAGCAGCAACGAGCCTCGCAACTTCCCGACCAATCAGAGCACACTGGGCTCACAGGGAGGGGGGGGGGCAGGAGCTCCAACAAGCCGTGTAGGACAGAGAGTGAATACACATACTATACAGAGATGCTGTATGAGAAACCAATGTGAGTTTGGAAAATTGCACAATTTAAATCTATTCTAGAAGACCTCAAAATGGAAATATGATCAGTAGAAATGGCCATGACACGGGACCTTTAATTCTTTCTATGTAGTTTTTTAACATACATATAATATAAAAAACTGAGGCATTTACCAATGTCAAATAATTTCCGATATTTAAAAATGTTTAGAGGAACTTTTTGCACTGTCCTTAAACATATGTGACCAACTTTCAGTAAGTAGTCTCAACCATAGGCTTTTTAACTTGTGATATAAATCAGAGATTATTAAAATATACCTAGTTATGAAAAGAAACATGATGGACTGTTTTGTGCTATCCTTAATAACATAATATTAGATTTATCTTTCTTTCTTTACCTCTGGTTATCCGTCTTTTTGCTTCTTTTCAAATGTCTCCATATTTCTCTGTGAGGCCTTTTTATCTAGCGTAATTTACGAGTTTTCCTCAACCACTGTTATTATCCCTCTATAATGTGTCTGGTGAACTTTGCAGTGAACTTCATGTGTTGCCATGGACTGGAAACTGTAACAGTGCAATAAGGCTGTAACCCTCAGGACTGCTGAGTGCAAATGAACCCGAGCAGTCACGCCTCCTCATAACTCGCTCAGAAATCACAGTACTTACACATTTTACACATGCACACTTTGTGAGCTTTCCTGCACAATGCAATAAAACCAGTCATATTTTATATTCTTGTCATGTGTTTTGCCTGCAAAGACACTCAGGTGACATTTGTGTTGTACTTTCTTCTGCTTTCATGACCATCCCTCTTCGC
This sequence comes from Trematomus loennbergii, assembly GCA_012861695.1. Taxonomy (NCBI): domain Eukaryota; kingdom Metazoa; phylum Chordata; class Actinopteri; order Perciformes; family Nototheniidae; genus Trematomus; species Trematomus loennbergii. The sequence continues at coordinate 991,196 of JAAOOA010000048.1, forward strand.
TAATATCCCCCTCTTTATCTTCCCTTGATCTCCTCTCTTCTGCTTATCTATCCGTGACCTTTGCGTGTCTTTTTCATGTCAAAACATTCGTCAAATATCAGATTCAATTATACAGTAACTACAGCTGGGATTCCCCTCCAGCGCTCATGATGTTTTTGTTGAAGAGCTTACAATCACAAAGTGAATGTCACGCTTAAGTGCTGTTTTGAAATGTTTATGGATGGAGGATTTTAAGCTTTTACTCGTACCTTAATTTTGTTCTTGTCAGCGCTATCTGTCAAACCGTTCTACCATCCTATAATCAGTTCTCACGAAAATGTACTTCTTATTAGGGCTGTGCAATTAATCGAATTTTAATCTCGATTACGATTTTGGCTTGCAACGATTACGAAAACAACGTAATCGAAATAAAACGATTATTATTTTTATAAAAAAAAAAAAAAAATGTATTATTTTTTTTTATTATTTTTTTTTGGTTTTTCAGTTGAATTATACTTAAAGTTCAGGGTAATCGACTGTTAAAAACATATTGTTCACATTTTTGTTTCAATAAATGGATGTTTTCAAAGTAAATGGATAATCGTTTTTAATAATCGTGATATCAATTATTGACCAAAATAATCGTGATTAGGATTTTTGCCATAATCGCACAGCCCTACTTCTTATTCTAAATATCTTGTTATTGTGATGTACGTTATATCTGTTTAGATGAGTGCAATTCGAACGCGATTTGCATTGGATTTCCTTTGATCCGAGTAGAAAATATTGCGCTTAAATATGTACTATAAAGTCTTTAAAGACATGTAGGTAGTTTTGGGCCGGAGTCAGGTTGTTCTCCATCATAGCGGCACGTTTCACAACAGCTTGGTCGGCAGTAGTGGTTGTCGGGTTCTTACAAGCCATTAGTGTTAAACAAATGAAGTTATGAATCCCAGGAAAGCAAATAATGTCAAGTAGTAGCTGAAAAAGCCGTATCTAAAGATATGTTTTGCCATCCGATGAGCGTGGTTTCCCCTCACATGCTAAACCGGAAGTCTTGCATTTGATTTCCAACCAATTTCGGTCCGTGACTATTTCTTAATATCTCTTCCTTTCTCCCTGTGTTTTCCAGGATGTGAGTTACTGGCTGCAGTGCACAGATTGGAGCACAGTGACGGCGGCATCCTCGACCTCGACGATGTTCTCTGTGACGTGGTGGACGACAAAGACAGGGTGAGTGACACTTTGATTCGTAGAAGAAAGGGGAAAGCTCTGAAGAAGCAAAACAGAAGCTTTGAAGTATTTGCTGTCGTTGTCTGCTGCTTAAGAGCTTGAGTTAGACTTTTGATGGATCCACCAATATGTATTTCTTTCTTAATTGGCACATTTGGAAAGTGGCATGTTTTCTTGCTGGCACTTCTGAATGCTGGGTCTCAGGAATGAGGGTTTGTGTTTTGCTAAAGAAAATACATCCAGTGCATTGTGACACGTAAAATGAAGTAGGCATTGTTCTGTGTATGCTGTTTTTGCAGGTTTTGGAAAATACAGTAGGGTTGCAACTGTATTTTCTGTTGCTATTCAAGGCAGAGGAAGTGCTTCCTGTCTGATCGGATAAGATCATTTCTTGTGTACCAGAGCATTTCTCAACAGTCTCCCAGCTTTCCTTAGCCTTGAATATCTGAACAACATTAGTCGATCTATGTGAGTTGCTTATCTCAAACTTTTAGATGTTCCTGAGGTCTAGAAGTTAAAGGTCACCTATTATGCAAAATCCACTTTTGCATGTCTCTTCTACATCAACATGTGTCCCCTCTGTGATTCTGAAAGGCTCAGGAAAAAAGATTCTCTCTCTTTTCGTCCTGATCCATTTTATAAAAACCTGTCTGAAAATGAGCTGATCAGATTTTGGCCACTTTATGATGTCATAACGATTTTTTGGCTTGTGTAACCATTAGCCAATCACCAACCAAGGTAACCCCCCCCCCCCACCTTATCACCTGAATCTCCTCCTAGAGCACCATTGTGTTCTTGATCCGTTTGGTGTTTCGAGCCAAACACTTCAGAGACATGTTCTGTATATATCTGAGACCTGTAATATATGGATGAAAAACAGTATAATAGGGGACCTTTAAGTCTTGCTTTGCATGTGGAGTTATGTTCACTGCAATGTCTTCAGGCCTTGACCCTGTCAGAGTCGGGTCCTGAAATCTCACTTCCTCACGGCCTGGTTCTTCCATGGCCTCCGGTGCAGTTTGAGAGAGAGAAGCTCATGCTGACTGACAGCAGGGGTCACAGGGTCACATTCTCCACCGTGGGACTATATTTCAGTAGATTCCCTTTAGACTGAAGACTGGAGGTTTTTAAGTATGTACTCCATCAAGAAAGACTTTCATTGTTATTTACTGTGTCTTAACTGAAGGATACTGTTTGGATATGGAGACAGGTAATTGCTGTAGGATGTAGGAGCTAATTTGTGGTGCTTCTTTGTGAGGCGTTTGTCTTGAGACCTGCAGCTCCATCATTGTCCATGTCAATCAGGACAAGATGATATCCATCTTTGGTGCCATTTTTCCCCAAATGAAGTGGTTCCATCTTTCATCTACAGTCTTCTCAACCAGTTTGTTGTTTGTTTGTTCACCATGTAAAGCGGCCTTGGGTCCTTTGAAAGGCGCTATACAAATGTAATCTATTATTATTATTACAGTTTATAGACGAAGGATCAAGTGATCAATCAATAATGAAAGCCATCCTTAGCTTCAGTCCTAGTGTAAGAATGTAGGGTTGTCAATAATTCTACGTTCAGCGTTTAACTGACAACAACATCATTGACCAATAAGTGTTATTTGTTAAACAGCTCAAGAGACAAGACCTGCAAGACTCAGGGGACCAACTTGTCATTTGTCAACTTGTCTTGCAGAAGGACAAAAGCAGGTTATCCCTAAAGGTGGAACCAACTTTCAGGAGCTTGAGCAGAAGTTGTCGCAAGACCTAGGGCTTAGAGAGGGGGACTTGAAAATACAAATAAACTGTATTCTTACTACTAACTGAACTATCAGACCGACAGCGGACCACTGGGCTTGGGAAACGTGATTGCCTGATGATATCAAACGTGATCGGACGATGATTCTCTGTAATCTGTTCTATTGAGTTGCAGAAAGTTCTGCAGCTGGACAGAAATCTTTCTTTCAGGTGCAAGTAGTTCAAAGATTTCCCCGCCATATGCACAAAGCTGCAGTGTAGTTGTTGGCATTGTTAAGTGAATTCAATCTGAAGTCCCACGAACCGCCAACAGTGCTTGAGACATAAAGAAACAATGAAGACAAATAGTCCCTAATGATGCCATCAAATGCAGGAATACAGTTTCAGAAATGAGTTTTGAAAGAATTTCAAGCCATTTAATGTGCAATATAACTCATGCAAACTGTAGTTTTAAGAAAGGTCAAATATTTCTAGTTCAAGTGTGATAGACATTTTTCAGCTTAAAGGATTTTTTCGCTGTTGGTGGCCAGCGCTCTGTGTTGCAACTCCATCCACCGCCTGACTATAGTCCTCCAGGTGTGACTGTGGAGATGAATGAGTGTGTGTGTGTGTGTGTGTGTGTAGATTTGTTCCCTCAACAAGCTGTCATCGTGCTATCTCTTCACATCCATCTCCCTTTCTGTACCCCTCACTGCTCCGTCCCTACAGGCGTTTTCCGTGTGTGTCATACATGACATGAAACCCCTTCAGCCTCTCTCACACAAATCGTCTCGCTGCTTTAACACCAATCCCTTCGGGGATCTGTGTATGATTTAAAGTAAAGACATTTTCTTTATTAAGTAATTTTTTTGTTTTGTGGTCAATCAATCATTTTGTTAAACATTGTTCATCCAAGAACTCAAGGTGACGTCTTTCCATTTCTTTCTCTGCCTGACAACAGTCAAGAATGTCTGAGCTATCCCGTGCAGAAATGATTTAAGACACACAGACTGTTTTACTATCCCCCCCCCAGACACAGTTTGAGACATACATATACGTTTAAAGCACCAACGTGTGACATATTTCTGTTCACTAACAGCACTGACTATTTAAAGATTATGACATACTTCTTCCCCCTCAATATGCAAATTGTGCGTACCTTAACCTGTTAAGCCCAAAGCCCCCGTCGGGGTCTTTTTAAAAAATTTAAAAAATTAAAAATTTTAATTAATTTAATTAATTTTTTTTTTCTTTGGATGGAATAATACCTATGGTGATAATTCAATGTAATACATCATTTTTATAGTCTGGTACCTGAAAAAGGTCAAATGGCACTGATGGAACCAGATGTACCCAAATGTGCCGAAAGCTTATCCGCCTGGAACTTTTTTTGCTAAACCTCTCTAAAAAGGTCAAATTTCACTTTTTGCCTCAATCTTGATACAGGGTACTTATTATATGTTATAGTTTGGATTCCTAAAGCTTTTAGTCTACCATCCCATCATTCAAGGGTGGTTTTCACTATAAGTAATGTTTTTCTTTAGGCGGAGGTAAGAATTGACCTTTTTTTTTACTATGTTCCATCTGAATTTACTCTGACTGAGAAAATCTATATTGATTCTGACACTTCTACATCCAACTCACAGATGTAACCTTGCTTTGATAAAAGAAATTATTCATATAACCCTTTTAGAAGTGAAGTTGTAGTCATTTGTTTTGGGCATGTCATTTTCGAGCCTGAAACCTGAAAAACAGGCTCGGGGCTTAACAGGTTAAGAGGTTGAACACTCTAAAATTGCAAATTGAAGCTCAAATATCTAATTAAAGTTATATAATAAGTCAAGAAAGATTTAAAGTAAAGAAAATAAAAATAAAACTGTTATTAAGGAAATGAGTTAGTTTATGAAAGACTATATAAATGGACATGCCATCGATGCAATCATGAATAACTGAAGGCCTTAAAAATAAAACACTCATGAGTTGGATTAGTGAAAATGTCCCACACGTTGTCTCATGTCGTTTTATTTAATTTCAATAACGTGTTTCCGTCTTCCTGACCATCTTCATTTAATCTGAGTACCAAAATAAATGGGGTAATTTGTTGAAGAAACAACACGAGGAAATACAAACGGATATTCACGGTATCAAATGTGAAACTAGTCAAGAAAACACGTCTTAATGAGCACTAAGTGATGCATGAGCAGGAGCTGCTTCCACTTATGCACTTGTCACACATCCAGAGATATTATTTCACTCAGTTAGGACAGGAAACATCTGCCTGCTGAAGACACACAGACATTAACCGTAAAGTGTCTTAACAATTACGTCTTGCCTTTACATTGATTAAAATCTAATCTTTATCCTTTTATCTTTGCACACGGTGAAGATATTGTGGATCTGAAGTGTTCTCTGAGGCAGAAATGGTGGTGTGGTTGTAATTAAGATGAGTGGTTTATGTTATCTGCAGGTATTCAGGTAATGTATAGCATGCTGAAGCTCTGCCAAACAAAGGTTGTGAGGAATGCAACGCAGAGCAAAGGGTTTATCAGCTGCTCTATATATGTATTCTAAACATAGCGGTTGGTAGCAGTTCAACCCCTGACACTTTTAGATGATCCTGATGAATGCTGGCTTCAAAGCGGACTTATCATAGACTTTGTCGCCTCATTGTCACGATGTTTTGATCTTGCAAGGTCACCGTTTCTCTATCACAAGATTTAAAGAATGCTCATTTGGCTGGAGGTCAAAAGGTTTGACTAAAGTGCTGGACACTCTGCAAAAACTACACTAAGACTGGCCGTCTGTGGACTCTAACTCTGAAGCCTTTTTAAATCCCTGTGTGTGTGTGTGTGTGTGTGTGTGTGTGTGGTGTGTGTGTGTGTGTGTGTGTGTGTGGTGTGTGTGTGTGTGTGTGTGTGTGTGGTGTGGTGTGTGTGTGTGGTGTGTGTGTGTGTGTGTGGTGTGTGTGTGGTGGTGTGGTGTGTGTGTGTGTGTGTGTGTGTGTGTGTGTGTGTGTGTGTGTGTGTGTGTGTGTGTGTGTGTGTGTGTGTGTGTGTGTGTGTGTGTGTGTGTGTGTGTGTGTGTGTGTTGTGTGTGTGTGTGTGGTGTGTGTGTGGTGTGTGTGTGTGTGTGTGTGTGGTGTGTGTGTGTGTTCTTTTTTAAAGGGGACCTATCATGCAAAATGCACTTTTGTACGTCTTTTATACAAGCAGCTCCTGCTCATGCATCACTTAGTGCTCATTAAGACATGTTTTCTTGACTAGTTTCACATTTGATACCGTGAATATCCGTTTGTATTTCCTCGTGTTGTTCCTTCAACAAATTGACCCCATTTCTTTTCGTACTCAGATTAAATGAAGATGGTCAGGAAGACGGAAACACGTCATTGAAATTAAATAAAACGACATGAGACAACGTGTGGGACATTTTCACTAATCCAACTCATGAGTGTTTTATTTGAAGGCCTTCAGTTATTCATGATTGCATCGATGGCATGTGTCCATGTCTTATATAGTCTTTCATTAAACTAACTCATTTCCTAATAACAGCTTTATTTTTCTTTTCTTTACTTTAAATCTTTCTTGACTTATTATATAACTTTAATTAGATATTTGAGCTTCAATTTTGAAGTGTTCAACCTCTTAAGGTACGCACCATTTGCATATTGAGGGGAAGAAGTAAATGTCATATAAAAAAAAACATATATGTATGTCTCAAACTGTGTCTGGGGGGGGGGATAGTAAAACAGTCTGTGTGTCTTAAATCATTTCTGCACGGGATAGCTCAGACATTCTTGACTGTTGTCAGGCAGAGAAAGAAATGGAAAGACGTCACCTTGAGTTCTTGGATGAACACTTTTTAACAAAATGATTGATTGACCACACAAAAAAAAAATGACTTAATAAAGAAAATGTCTTTACTTAAAGGGGACCTATCATGCAAAATGCACTTTTGTACGTCTTTTCTACATGAATATGTGTCCCCGGTGTTCCAGGGAACTCACCAAGTGTCAGAAAACACAACCCTCTCTATTTTCCTCCATACCCAAATCTCTAAAAAAGGGGCTGCAACGGATCTGATCAAAAACTGATCCAGATTTGAACACTGTCCTGACGTCAGGACGGTGGCGCTACGGCTATTGGGCCAACTCCACCAATCAGGAGGAGACAGCCACGGCCATTGCCGTTCTAAAGCGCTGGAGACGCTGTAGTACATATGCCAGGCCTGTAGGTGGTGCTGTTCTCACTGAATCTGCCCAGAGCTAAAAAATGTCAAATTGAGCAAAATGAGGCATGGCTAAAATGCATGATCTGTTTGGTATTTAAAAAAAAAAAAGTATAAATATGCCTTATATAGGTATGGTCCTACACTATATTATTCAAATATAGCATGATAGGTCCACTTTAATTGAGAAACTTTGAACTGAACACAGAAGGCACCATATGACACATATAATATAGTATAACTATTGTTCTTTTTAAGTGCAGTTTTTTACTGATAATCTCTTTCATCTAACTCAAAACATCCGTAACACTGCCTTTGGGACAATACAACAAACCAAGAAATACAAGTGTGCAGCCTTAGAGAACATAAATCCAGCTTCTGTGCGTTGGTGTGTCTATCACGGATAAATGTCCGCCCAGAAGTGTGTCTGACCCCTGACCTCTGAACCTACTGTTGTTAAGCACAGCTGCTGGGGTGTGGAAATTAAATTAGCCACGCTTTTTCTTTTATTATGTCCAACAAATCAATTAGATTAGTGGTGTGTCTTTGAGCAAACACCATGGGGCTAATGACGGCGTGTTTTGTGTCTATGTTGGGAAGCAGACGGAAGAACAAAAGAGGGAGAAAGGGACAGACACGGTTGCATCTGACAGCTGTTTCACCTCCGTCTCATTGATCTCTCTCTTTTGCAGCGTGTGTGTAAATAAGTGTGTGTCTTGTGTTTCCTAAATGCTCATTTTGGCAAAGTATACATACTAGAAATCTTATTCATGTAAGTTCTTTATTTATGAATGTATAAAGTAATTCGTAAAATGTAGGCTTGACACAACTGGTCAATTGGAAACTGTCAGGCTTGAAATTGAGTTATTAGTAGGGCTGTGCGATTATGGCAAAAATCATAATCACGATTATTTGGGTCAATAATTGATATCACGATTATTAAATACTCATTGACTTTGAAAAAATCCATTTATTGAACTTTAAAACAAATACAAATAATAATTTGAAAAGTATCTTTTTAACTGTTGATTACCCTGAACGTATAATTCAACTGAAAAACCAATACAAAAATAAATGATACATTTAAATAAATAATATCAAAAATAAACAGATCAACAAATTTTTGGAGCGCACTTCCACAAGCTACTAAACATATATAAATGTGATAAATACAAATAAATGAGACCAAAATTAATTAGATCATATATGTTGCAGTGCAGTCACAACCAAGCAAAATAATTTTTTTTCCGATTATGTTGTTTTCGTAATTGTGGCAGGCCAAAATCGTAATTGCGATTAAAATACGATTAATTGCACAGCCCTAGTTATTAGTCAACAAATATCCTCAGAAGTCTCCAGTAATCATGTGATTTAATTAAGCATGTTGGTATGGCGTCTCAAAACTACATTTTTTTAAACAGCCAAAAATAACTTCTAAATATTTGGCAACTAAGAATATCTTTGAAGTTGATTATTTTACATAACACGGTAACATTTCTCCTGTCAAATTTCAAACATCTCAATCAGAATTCCAGCGGGGAAGTTTTGAGTGTTACAAAAGAAGACCGATAAGATGAATGTAATCAATAGAGACATATTGAATAAAGAGGCAAGCACACGTCAATAATAAAAACTAAACCAAAACAAATTCAAATACGTACTCATTCCTGGTGAAAAATGAGTGAAAGCATTACCAAAAAGTAGGCCAACTGATATGAGTAATGAAGTAGCAGCCAGTAATACCATCAATACATTAGAGTAACTGCAGATATATATAGGATATATATATATTTTAATTGTTTAATTGTTTTAGGGGTAGAAAACACTGCATTTATGTAGATGGAAGTCTAAAAAGACTAGATACGTGTCTCTCTCTCTCTCTCTCTCTCTCTCTCTCTGTGTGTGTGTGGCCGTTTCTCAATGTCAAGTAAACTGCTGCAGAGCCACTATTTCAAGTATACTACGTCATCGAGTGGCGCCGAAGGACTGTTTAAATGCCCAGCATTCGGCGCCACTCGATGACGTAGTATACTTGAAATAGTGTCTCTGCAGCAGGTATACTCGACATTGAGAAACGGTCTCTCTCTCCTCTCTCTCTCTCTCTCTCTCTCTCTCTCTCTCTCTCTCTCTCTCTCTCTCTGCTGATCATGAAGGTGGTCTGCTGGTAGCTGTGACTCATCTCTGCCATTCCACAGGAGCTTTTTTAAAGAGCGGCCGTCACACAGGGACACTTTTATTAGTTTACACTGGAACCAAAACACACAGCAGCCTTCATCCTGGGAACACACGTTCATATACTGTACACTTATAGTGCTGTGCTGTTAAAGTGGAGATTACAAAGTGTGTGTCAGACTTCGTGTAGATACAGCTTGGATCGTCCATGCCAGGAAAAGTCGTGGCTTGGCCTCAGACTTACAGAATGTTTTTCCAGATGCCATCTTTCCATCCGATCGTCTTCCCTTCTTCCTTATTGTCTACCTCTCCTACTGAGTGAGCTTTATTAACCCTGAACAATCCACTTTCTGGCATCCGGATCTGTGCTTCAGTTCATCTGATGGTCATCGTGCTGAAGCCACGGGGAATACTTGTTTCTGATTGGCTGGCTTCATCATAGTTTTGGTTAATGCTTTAACCACACTTCTGAAGTAGTATTTGGGTTTATTAAACAGCAGGAAACCATAGAAACAGTCATTTAGCTTTCTCCCTTTTTACAAGTTGAACTTACAAACCATCTTTAAAACATACAAACATTTTAACTCGGGTCTTTTATTCTGTATTGTATTGGCACAGTTCATGTGTATTTTCTATTTATGAGCACACATTCCCACAGAGGAACGTTCAGACGCACACACACACACACACACACACACACACACACACTTCAAGTGTCCGGTGACAGGCTCGTCCTCACACACCCTCCTGCAGCGATGTCATGACCCTCAACCATGACACCTGGGCAGTGCTGTGTGTGTGTGTGTGTGTGTGTGGTGTGTGTGTGTGTGTGTGTGTGTGTGTGTGTGTGTGTGTGTGGTGTGTGTGGTGTGTGGTGTGTGTGTGTGTGTGTGTGTGTGTGTGTGTGTGTGTGTGTGTGTTGTGTGTGTGTGTGTGTGTGTGTGTGTGGGTGTGTGTGTGTGTGGTGTGTGTGTGTGTGTGTGTGTGTGTGTGTGTGTGTGTGTGTGTGTGTGTGTGTGTGTGTGTGTGTGTGTGTGTGTGTGTGTGTGTGTGTGTGTGTGTGTGTGTGTGTGTGTGTGTGTGTGTGTGTGTGTGTGTGTGTGTGTGTGTGTACTGTTTCTCCAGCTGAAACATATCTAGCATTATTAAGCGAGTGTTTCTTTCATATTTTGTTCAAAGTGCATCTTTTTCTCATCTCCTTCTTTAAAAACAGTTTTAGCTGCTCTGCTTAAACAAATGTCAAATTCCTTTCTTCTCCACTTCTCCTAAACTAAGCAGCTCTAATGTGAGTTTTCTTGTTCCTTTGCGTGTTTAGCTCTCTATCAGTTGAATATAGACGTGTCTCGGAGCGTAGGAGACAGACAGGAGGGGCCGAGAGGTTACATACACCCAGAGGAGTTTCTTAAAATGACTCCTTCAGTCTCCGCCGTGTCACAGAACACCAACAGACGGACAGGCTACCAGACGCATATTTCAAACTAACTCCATCAAGTGTCATGTGAAGCTGGGGCTTGGTACTGAATAACATGGCAGTCTTTACATTCACAGTTACATGTATTACTATCGTTTATCCAGTCTCATGTTTTAAGTGTCGACCTATAAGGCTGATTTTCCCCACAAAGAAATTCAGGAACAATTTGAGACAATTTGTTGATGTATTATGGACACGTTTTGATCAATATAAGGCATGTTTTAATGGATCTTATGTAACCCAGACTCCATTATTTACTCGATAGTGAGCAATGTTCAGATGTCATGGTTCGTCATCATTTAAGCTGTACCAGATGGAGAAGTGTTTTATTTCAACCGTCAGCGTCATTCTTCTACTTTAAAACAACCCGTTGTATCCAACCCTTTCTTCTGTGGAAGTTAATGGCGGGCTGGAGCATCTCCCAGCATGCACTTGGTGTGTGCAGAGTCACATCTCAGACGCACAGTGTACACAGCATCATCTTCCCTCTCACCTTTTCTTACAGTCGAGCCTGTTTCAACTGACAGCTATACAACCACTCAGTGTTTACACGTATTGATCTCATGTCTCTTTATTGGTCCTGTTTGTTGTGTCTGTGGTGGATATTGATTTACTGCAGACACAGAGACGCAGTGAAACTGAATCCCACTGAGACTCGTTACTGCTGCTGAATATGGAGGTTCTTCCTTCGATTGAATGTAGTGCTTTCGGGAAGAATTAGGAGTTTTGTGTGTTAGAATGGATTCAGAAAAACTGAATGTATGAGCTCTTCTGACGACTTTCTTATCAGTTAATTAGTGTGTGAAGATCATAATCTAACATTAATTTGGTAAACCCAAACATGAAGACATGCTTTATCAATTTCATGAGGGGAAATTCAGTTTGTTTATCCGTTGAAATACACACATGCAAAAAGGATTTATGCACATTAAAGGTAGGGTAGGTAAGTTTGGAGAAACCAGCTTGAGTGCGCTAGAATTTGAAAATACACAACCGGAGAAAATCTGCCACTTCCTTACAGAGCCCCTCCTCCAACACACACGAACGCGCACATGACCAATGAGGGCACGAGATAAGTTTGTGCACAGATGGAAGGCTGACAGGCAGGTAGGCCATCCAGTTATTTTAGCCGGGCCGGCTCAGATGATTGGTCGTGCTTTTTACAGTACTACAGCTTCCACAGATTTTATGTATTTATTGTCAAAGCATTTAATATTCATTGCTATCGGGATGTTAGGAGCATTCCATGGAATATAACACAAAGTGTTCTGAAGTGAATTACCTACCCCACCTTCTTTCTGTTGCCGTCTGGCAGACGTTACCGCAGCATCCTGGTAAAAACAAAAAGATTCGGAGACAGTTGCTTCCCGCGGGCAGTGAGACTGTTAAACAATTGAACTGCTGAAACAATTTCAAAACATTCATCTTCTACTTAGTAATATATATCTACTATCTAATATACATCATTCCAATAACTTGTATATAGACTCGTACCGCACTATTCCACTTTATTTTAGAACTATTTTTCTTTTTGTATTACTTTTACTATCTGTATTATTATGTTGCATTGTTGGAGAAGCCTGTGACATAAGATTTTCAACGACATAATTACTCTGTAGCTATGTTAGTTTGACAATAAAGAACCTTGAACCTTTAAGCCCAAAATACAGGAGTGCACAAACGTTGGAGCAGTGGGGGTTTAGTGCCTTGCTCAAGGACTATGTGTTGCTTTTTGGGGATAATACTCTGTAAGGCCCACAATTAATCAAAATGTTATCCAAATAGCAATATGGACTTGTGCAATATCCAAAATCTGTTACAAATATATTGCAAAACATATTTGTTTCCAAATCATGCAGCCTTATAAGACTCATGTAAAAAAAAAAAAAAAAATTAAAAAAAAACTTTTCTTGTAATAAGTTGGTATTCTTTATAGGAATAGGAAATAGAGATAATATTCTGCCAAAGAAGACACACTTTATCAATTTGATGGGAGGAAATGCAGTTTGTATCTGTCGTACTGTTGAAATACACACATGCAAAACGGATCTATACACATTAGGTCCAAAATACAGGAGTGCACAAACGTTCAGCACCCTGGAGCAAGGACTGGTCTGTACGGGGACTCAAACCAGTGACCATAATTATGTTCATTATGCTAGTTTGTCTTGGAACAAAGCAGACATAGGTGCGGTTTCAGGTGCCATTATTTGATGCCACTTTAGACTGAACGAATGTCAGTTTTCACCTGTGACACAAAGCAAACTCTGGAAGGAAACCCAGCCGTTTCCTCTCTCTGACGCCGTGTGAAGTGACAGGTCGTGCTGTTTTTTAGGAAGGATATTCGCTTGGACACGTGCCTGGGTGGAACTCCTCCAACAGAAACATGCTTGGGTTGGATGAGGTCAGCCAAATCATGTCCATGGTGTACAAAAAAAACACTCTTTCCAAATATGTGCACATGGAACGTAGTTTGGATTTGATACTGTGTGTACAAAGTTGAACATTTTTGTACCAGCCATCAATGTAGGATAGGGGGCTTTTTTTTGTCATGGTGGCCCCTCTTCTTTACACTGCTATTAGATATCACATTACATCACTTCCTGCACACTTCCTGTCCAGGTTGACCAGGAAAAACCCAAAGACATTCCAAGTAAATCTGCAGTCTATAGTCTAATAAAGCTGATGCAGTGATGTCCTCTCTCATTTTCACTGTAACACACATGGAGGAGCGTCTTGCTTTCTTTCACCCGAGCGACCCTCCTCCAAAGATCCTCCTGAGCGAGTGTTAGTGATGACCTCATTTGTTCCAGGCTGGCCCTCCTCCTCCTCCTCCCCTTTCTTCCTCCCTCTCTCCAGCCCCCTAATGAGAACAAGATGACAACTTTATACCAGACTCAGCCGGGGTGACACAGAAACTACGAGGCGGACATGCTTTGTGTTCGCATGCTTTTACGGTGAATAGTCCTATGTCTCAAGTAGGGAAGCAACTCATGATTATACAGTCTCCAGAAGTCTATGAACTGTCCGAAAATATCGAAAATGCATTAACATTCAACGCTAGAAATTCAGTTTCGTAATCAGATTAACTTTTTAATAGTCTGAGACAAATTAAAGTGGACCTATCATGCTATATTTGAATAATATAGTGTAGGACCATACCTATATATATATATATTATACTTTTTTTTTTCAAAATACCAAACAGATCATGCATTTTAGCCATGCCTCATTTTGCTCAATTTGACAATTTTTAGATCTGTTTTTGCAAGGGCTGATTCAGTGAGAACAGCACCACCTACAGGCCTGGCATATGTACTACAGCGTCTCCAGCGCTTTCCAACGGCAATGGCCGTGGCTGTCTCCTCCTGATTGGTGGAGTTGGCCCAATAGCCGTAGCGCCACCGTCCTGACGTCAGGACAGTGTTCAAATCTGGATCAGTTTTGATCAGATCCGTTGCAGCCCCTTTTTTAGAGATTTGGGTATGGAGGAAAATAGAGAGGGTTGTGTTTTCTGACACTTGGTGAGTTCCCTGGAACACCGGGGACACATATTCATGTAGAAAAGACGTACCAAAGTGCATTTTGCATGATAGGTCCCCTTTAAATCAGATCCAAAATTCCATTCCATTTTTTATAATATCTATTCAAACTATTTGTTTGATAAATCAGTTAGACATCAGACTAAATGCTAAGAAACAGATGATTCATCCAGATTTGCACATCACCCTGAAGCATTGCAATTTAAAACAATTGTATTTAAACATCTACCAACAAGCTCGACTCTTGTCTGGAGGGCACTTGGCAAACCAAAGTTCAAATGATTTTTATTTTCAACCCTCATTAAATGAATACCTTTTAAACAATATTTCTTTCATGCTATTGATTACATGTAATTGCTATCAAAAGATTTATGGCCTCACCATAAACTCTGAGGGGATTATTTGTGTCCAAACAAGCCCTCCTTCTCCTCTGATTCTCTGGAAATCACTTATACTTTTACGTTTGGGCAACAATAACTTCTAAGTGAAATAGCTGCATGTGTTTTAACACGTGAGAAGTGTTGCACACAATGTTTTAGAAGCAGTTTTTAAAGTGTGGAGGTCGAGTTCAGACAGCCCAGCTCTGTGCTCTGCAGACACGGGGTGTTACTCAATGTCGAGGACGCTTCCTTGGTAGGACAAGTCCCTCCGAGTCAGTTGCTTCAGAAGCGAGGCAAGAATCCCTCCTAGCCTCGGAAAATGAAGAATGGTGGAACAGGCTAACAGGCTAACAGGCTAACAGGCTAACAGGCTAACAGGCTAACAGGCTAACAGGCTAACAGGCTAACAGGCTAACAGGCTAACAGGCTAACAGGCTAACAGGCTAACAGGCTAACAGGCTAACAGGCTAACAGGCTAACAGGCTAACAGGTGTGCGTCATATGCGAGGCCCGCCTTAAATAGAGCGCGATTTCCACCAAAGATTTTGGAAATTGGTCCGTGCGCAAAGCATTGTGGGGATTTTAAGACCGCGGAGGATACAACATTTCTCGCTACGAAGGACGCCGGCCTCGTAGAATTCCAAGGAGCCTGGACATTGGAACAGTCCTTCGGCGGGACTCGATGACGTAGCATCCTTGAAATAGTGGCTCTGGAGCATCCTTCCTTGACATTGAGAAACACCCAGTGGCACCTCTCACCCTGCTGCAAAGCCTTATGGGAGATTCCTGTGAGTGTCCTGGTGGCTTCTGGGTAAAAACGATGTGTGACAGTCAGGGTCCTGGTGGCTTCTGGGTAAAAACGATGTGTGACAGTCAGCGTCCTTGTTGGTGTTGAGAACTGCACCACGGCATAAAGGCTTTTAAGAAGACACGTACTGATCATACATTGGCATTTGGTGAGCTGCATGATGAGGTAATGCTCTATAGAGCCGCACAATTCATCCACATGTTATCCAAATAGCAATATGGACTTGTGCAATATCCAAAATCAGTTAAAAATATATTGCAAAACTTATTTTCTTTCCGAATCCTGAGCCTCGTAACACTCAATATAAAAAATTTAACGTTTCCCGTAAAAGGACTTCATAAGTTGGTACTTATTTTAGAAACATTTGAGATACTATTCTGCAAAAGCACATATTATATACAAGTACTCAATTATTTAGTTGACTTCTTTTAAACGGTCTTTAAAAAACAGTTTTAAGTTCAAAGCATATTCAGAGAAAATGTATTGAAAGAACTCAAATCTGAATTTTACGATAACAAATCAATGATTGAGAAAACATTTTTTCACTTTAAACCCTTGTAGTATATTTGTTATAAGTTTGTATTTCCATATTCACTCACTGCAAACTTAAAATGTACAAATACACTTGTTACATTTTTACATTTTAATAGTGGAATAAAGTTAAGCATTTTTAAACGTTTAAATAAAAAAAACACGTGTCATATGTACAATAAAAAGTCATTGAGGTCACTTTCCTCCATAGCTCCAGGACACTTGATGCTCTCAGAGCTCAGGCAAGACTTCAGCCAAAGGAAATGTACTTTTATCACAAATTCTCTTTTTTGTTTCTGTGCCTTTTATATCTTTGGTAGTAGATGGCAGTAGTCTGATGTGTGTAGGACCGTATCTGGATCCAAGTCAGGACCTGTATTTAAGAGCCATTAACAAACTGCTCATAGGTCATTTAGGAGCTATACGGTTTCATAACAACCGTATAGCAGACTGCAAACAATGTGAGCTTCTGGATTTACGGATAAGTTCCCATAGCGAGCGGTAATCCTGTCTGTCTAACTGTAACAAGACATACAGACGAGCTACTGTGCATGACTAAAAGAGACGGTAATTATCAATAATATATCAATCTAACGCTGTCTCATTCCCCTGATTTGAACAACACATGAAGTCCTTTTCATAACTCTTTCAGAGGAATAAGTGTCAATGAGCTTAGTGGAGCGATGACTCACACACCCTTAAGCCGTCTCAGCATTTAATCTTGGGTAATTGTCACCCACACACACCTGAGTCATGATTACTGCATTGTGTGTGTGTGTGTACCGATGAATGTAAAGCGGGCAGAGATGGCAATAGTACACGCATCCTTTACTCAAGTAGTACAGATACTCGTGTTTAAAATACTCTGGTGAAAGTAGAAGTACTGACTAAACTTCTTTACTCAAGTAAAAGTAAAGAGGGCTTTGAAATGTACTTCAGTAAAAAGTACCCATAACTAGCAGCTGTTTTAAAGAGTACCTGACCTCCCTTTATATTAATAGAACAATAATGTCATTGTTAGCTAATGAATGTTTCCATGCTGAACAACGGCAACATGACAACGTTTTCATTGGTCCCTCTTCTTTAGAGAAGACCAGGAAATGATGGATACACGGATCGTGTTCAAATCAATAGGCACGCAATGACTCTAAATAATAATGATCACGCCACCAAACACACATTCAAACTAAAGGAACCAGCCTGTTTGGAAATGTGAGAAGTAGAAAGTACAGGTATTTGTGTTCAACATGTAAGAAGTAGAAAGTACAGGTATTTGGTTCAACATGTAAGAAGTAGAAAGTACAGGTATTTGGTTCAACATGTAAGAAGTAGAAAGTACAGGTATTTTGTTCAACATGTAAGAAGTAGAAAGTACAGGTATTTGTGTTCAACATGTAAGAAGTAGAAAGTACAGGTATTTGGTTCAACATGTAAGAAGTAGAAAGTACAGGTATTTGTGTTCAACATGTAAGAAGTAGAAAGTACAGGTATTTGTGTTCAACATGTAAGAAGTAGAAAGTACAGGTATTTGGTTCAACATGTAAGAAGTAGAAAGTACAGGTATTTGTGTTCAACATGTAAGAAGTAGAAAGTACAGGTATTTGGTTCAACATGTAAGAAGTAGAAAGTACAGGTATTTGTGTTCAACATGTAAGAAGTAGAAAGTACAGGTATTTGTGTTCAACATGTAAGAAGTAGAAAGTACAGGTATTTGTGTTCAACATGTAAGAAGTAGAAAGTACAGGTATTTGTGTTCAACATGTAAGAAGTAGAAAGTACAGGTATTTGTGTTCAACATGTAAGAAGTAGAAAGTACAGGTATTTGGTTCAACATGTAAGAAGTAGAAAGTACAGGTATTTGTGTTCAACATGTAAGAAGTAGAAAGTACAGGTATTTGTGTTCAACATGTAAGAAGTAGAAAGTACAGGTATTTGTGTTCAACATGTAAGAAGTAGAAAGTACAGGTATTTGTGTTCAACATGTAAGAAGTAGAAAGTACAGGTATTTGGTTCAACATGTAAGAAGTAGAAAGTACAGGTATTTGTGTTCAACATGTAAGAAGTAGAAAGTACAGGTATTTGGTTCAAATGTAAGAAGTCGTCAGAAAAATAAGTATGGAGTAAAGTACTGATACCAGAAAAATGTACTTAAGTACAGTAACGAAGTATTTGTACTCCACTACTTCCCACCTCTGAAAGCAGGTTTACACTCGGAGTGTTGCGCGTCTTTGTGCGTTTGTTTTTGTCTCGTGGATCCTCTTATTAACCCATAGTGTCGTAAACACACAGGTCAGCAGTGAGGTAATGTTCGCAGGCTGTCGTCTCCTTCTGTGGTAACAAAGTGAGGCGTTTCCCCCCCCCCCCCCCCCCTGTTCCTTCAGTCAGGGCTCAGGGACCAGAGAACCCACAACATCACTGAGTGCAAAAACACCTTACATGGACACGGAGAAATGAGGGTCTGTCACAATAAGATTATACTTTATTCAAACTGGGGGGATTTGGGTTTTGTGACATTTGCTCCATTTAATAAATAAATAAAAATAGGATAAAATATGTATTTAAACTTAGGAAGTGTAGGTAACACTGTGCAATAAACAATATATTAAATTAAAGCAGAACAAATATAATGTATATGGACATAAGACGTTAAAGTAGAAATGTGCAATTAAATATTAAAAATAATAAAATACTTAAAGCTGAAGTCAAAATGTAGAACAAATACAAAGAACAAAAGCAAATATTGTATTTAAATATAAACGTATGTATAATTAAAGTCACAACATAATCAATAGACACAGTTAACAGTGCACATAATAGTCAACAATGAAATAAATACATTAAAATGTCTGTATGACAATAAATAACTGAGTTCCACGCGCGTGCTCCACTAGCCCCACCCCTCCCGTCGACGTTCAATACCAAATCATTGGTGAAAAAGTGTATGAACCCTGTAAGATATAAACCACTTATACTGTAGTAGTGATGAAAACCATGACATGCTCTGGGAAACATTTGTAATATGAGAGCGGTGTTTGTGTTTAATCTATTTATATTTGTGTATATGCTACGCCATACTGTATCACTGTGAGATGATATACATTTGTAACTAAGAGATCTTGCCACATCACACACACCCTCCATTTGCGTTAAAGGCATCCCCCATAAATAACTGGGATATTAATAAGATGCTTCTCCCGTTTTAGCCCGGATCTGTTCCAGTTTCCTGTACCAATATTAGTTCATGCTACCTTAAGCAATGCAGGATCATTCAACACCGGCTCCAGGAGCTTCAACACGGTATCTAAATATATACGGAGCAGAAATAACAGGAACGTTTGTCCTCAGTGTGAACGGACATCCTAAAATTCACCTGTCAACTGTTCCTTTTTTTACGATATTAAAAAGTTTGAGGTTGGATTTATAGCTTCTATTTACACTCGGAGATATAGCAGATGCTTGTCGGGCAACTTAAAAATGCACCCTTAACTTAAAAAGCAGATTTGAGGGCTGTTTTTAAGCTTTTTTTAAGAAGGTAGATACCGGCTAATGTTCACCTTTCAATGCTAATAGACAGCTTAGCGTCTAAGCTAACCCATTTTTGTCATACTGGAGTGTACATGGATAAATTCATGAAATAAAAAAATATATAGTATTAAAAGGACTATGTTTGAGGCAAGGTAAGGTTATAATATACCATATTATAGCATATTATATAGTTATACCTGGCAAAAAGAACACATTCAGAAAAACAATTATTAAAAAGCCAAGAAAATTATTAAAACAAGAAAAATGTGAATAAGAGGGGAACAAAATACACAAGTGCAGTGCAGTTAGAGATGTCAATGGTTATTTGATTTAATAAAAGGCAGCGGCAAACAGAAAAAGCTTCCAGTGGAGCGGCAGTTTTTTCCAGATATATGGAGCATTATTACTAGAAATCCTCTCGTTCGTGGTATTTGGACGTGAGTTATGATGCCCTGTAATTCTAGCAAATTGTTATAACAAAGTTTCTCGTCCAATCTGCACACGCTCAAGAAGAAAACCTGAAAACTGGACAAAAAAAGGGCGTAGATTTCTCCTGAAAACTATTGTGTGGTGGGGGTTATTTAATGGAAGACCCCACAGATGAAGCTCTCTGCGGGGTTCACTGGATTTCTTTGGATTTAGGCTTTATATCTTAATTGTGGTGGGAAAAGTGTCAGGAGGAGACAAAGACAATGTTTGAGGAGTCAACAGGAGTGTGGGATTAGAGCAGCTCACAACAGATGCAGTGTGTGTGTGTGTGTGTGTGTGTGTGTGTGTGGTGTGTGTGTGTGTGTGTGTGTGTGTTTGTGTGTGTGTGTGTGTGTGTGTGTGGTGTGTGTGTGTGTGTGTGTGTGTGTGTGTGTGTGTGTGTGTGTGTGGTGTGTGTGTGTGTGTGTGTGTGTGTGTGTGTGTGTGTGTGTGTGTGTGTGTGTGTGTGATAATGAGATTAAGGCTCCCCCCCCTCCTCCTCTATCTATTCTTCTTCCCTCCCTTTACTCCCCTCAAATGTTGCATCTGTGATTTTCTCTGTAAATATTGTAAGTTTTTCCAGAAGGTTTTGTCGTGTCATGAAATAAAATGCTGATCCACGCTGTTCATGACTTTTTCCTAAACAGGAAAATAATTTAAAATGTTGGTTTTCCGACTCACTTGATACCATCTGTAATGGATCAATCTGCCCCGTTCTGAGGCTGGAGTGTACTTTTCTGCTTTTGGCTCTAAATTGCTCCTCGTATGAAAAACTTAAACCATCCTGATGTTAAAGTAGAAAGAAAAAAGGACCTCTACTGCCATCTAGTGGCAGTGGTGTGTCAGTGCAACCAGTCTCTATTAAAGTGCACCTATCAGGCTATTTTTAGGCATATATTATGGGTCTCAGATATATACAAATATATAAAAACATGTCTATGATGTGTTTGCTCAAAATACAAACAGATCATGCATTTTAGAAATCCATCATATCTAGGGATGGGTATCGTTTGAAATGTATCGATTCCGGTTCCAGTTCTGCTTATCGATTCCGGTTCTTATCGATTCCCCGTTTCGATTCCAAAATTGTAAAAGAAAGAGGTCAAATGTTTAGATAACAAAAATATCTTTATTCTTTTCAGCTTTAACTGACATTTTTACAAATAAAAAAATATACATGCAATACAAATGTATTGCACAATAGCTGTGCTTTATTTTAACTGAGCTATGCCTGTGGCAAGCTATTAACAGGCATTACACTGTGCCTTGTCTTTTTCTTTTCTAGTGTAGTGTAGCCTCACTTTAGAGTGTTTACCGCGATCCATCTTTGGTGTTATGAAGTGACTGAGCTTGTGAACTGTCTACGGGAGGGCGGGGGGAGCCTCGCTGCGGGGCGACTGTAGACCTCTGTCGCCTGTCAGCGCAACTTACATGATGCCGTTTAAAAGAATTAAGGGTGGTGCCGGCCGTCAACGCGCCCGCTGACGACCGGCCGTTCTGTGATTCTCCAGAACACACAGATGGCCAGTCCGCCCTGTATTCCACGGGTCACCGTGGCGCCGCGGCGCAGACGGACCCGGTGAAATACAGGGCCTACCGCGTTTAGGAACCGTTAAGCAGAACCGAAATTGTGTATTTTGTATGGATACCCGGTACCCGGCATTTTCTTATCGGTTCTCATCTGGAACCGAGTTTCGGTTCCCAACCCTAATCATATCCCTCTATTCCAGCTAAGTTAAATTCTGCTGTGATAAAACGCCATCCTGTTCTAAACCACATCAAGGATTATTTCTGCAACAGTATGGAGCTCAAATGCTTTCTCTCTCAGGTTTACCACAAGGTGAGTTCCTTTTTTTAATTTCCTGCTTTTTAAACACATGCTCTCTCCAGTACAGGTTAGCTCTGAGTGTTAGCGATGCTAATGTAAACAAATACGAGATTAAGTCCAAAACACGTCAGGCATTGTTTCTGATAGCAACTTTCTGTGGGTCCACCATCCGAAATTACGTCATATCGGCAGCAAATCTGTATCAGCTCGTTGTACCCGTTTTTAAAATATTTGGGTAAAGAGGAAAAGAGAAAGGGTTTTATTTTTGTGACGCTGCGTGAGTTCCCCGACACACCGGGGGGACATATTTATGTATAAAAGACATCAAAAAGTGCATTTTGCATGATAGGTCCCCTTTAAAATCACATCCCATTTAACAGGCAACAATATAAAGCTTTCCCGTTGTCTGCAGAGTGTTAGATGTTAGAGAGCTTAGCTTTGAACGTTTCTTCCAGGCTTCAGGATCATTACTGTCGGTGAAACACAGGAATCAGTGCTGAATTATTTTCCTCTTTTAAAGGGAAAATTAAAATGGAGGATTCTAATGAGTTCCTCTTTATTTGTTACACACAGGTAACTGCACACAGCACCGCACACATTGTGACATTTAGCCCCTGTATTATCGTAGTATTGGGAGCAATGGGACTCTGTTATACGAGCAGTTTGGGAGTCTGACTTGCTCAAGGAGGCAGTGTTTAGGAAGTCAAATGTCTCCTTTCAAAGTAGTCTTTGTTCTTGGTCTGTTCTGGACTTGAACCGGCGACCCTGCGGTTCCCAAGCCGATCCCTACAAACTGAGGCACTGCTACATCAGAGTTAAATATTTAGTGCTGTTTTTGTTTCTGACAGAGGAGGGGGCAAAAAGGCTAACTAGCGTCCCGAAGGCTTATACAGACTAAAATAAATGATGTGGCACTTAAAGGGGTCGGCTTATTTGTGTTCAGTAACAGTTTGTCTTATCTGAAGGTAATGTACTTGCAGAATTCTTGCTGTTCTCAGTTCGTATCTTTATGGTTGATTGCATGTTGTTGTGGTCTCTTCGGAGAGAAACGTTGACTAAAGGTTATGTTGGGTAAAAGAGTGTATCTAGAGACATTGTGTTTATTGTTTAAAACCAGTCTCTTTGGCAAACTAACACACACACACACACACACACACACACACACACACACACACACACACCACAGTGACTCCAGCTGTGGTCTTTAGGAACATCGTGCCCAGGCAGGAAGTGGTGTGTGTCTATTTCTGTGTGGCACACATCAGAGTGTGTATTGTGGCGGGTTCACACACACCCACTCTCATTCTGCCTGCCTCTGTGTGTGTGTGTGGTGTGTTGTGTGTGTGTGTGTGTTCTGCAGTGACTCTAAACTTACACTGGACGCCGACACAGATCTTTAAATGCCAGAACTGCTTTTTTAACGGTCTGAGTTTACAGCTGGGACATAAACCAGGTTTATTGATCACTGACATTATGGATGTTGTCTCATACAGCGCTAAATGTACAAGTATGACACACTCCGGTAAAACGTCACAATGCCACAAATTAAACAAGAATTGCCAGTTCTATCTTTACATTCTGTTGAGAGAACAATTCACTCAATCATCTGGTCTTTCTTTACACTTTCTTGCCCTTTTGAAAGACTAAATACAGTTGAGATATGGATTTCTTTTTACTTTTCATTTGGTCTGTATTCAATAAGCAAAGTCTCTCAAATGCTTTGGACAAGGTTCAACACTGGCTGAACAACATTTGCTTGCAGTTAAACGTAAAAAAACACTATGCATGATGTTCAGTAAACGACCAGTCAGAATCAAAGGATCCAACGTGTTTTTAAACGGAGCAGAATTAGAACTAGTGCCCCACTTCAAGTATCTTTGAGTCATATTGGACTCAAACTTGACTTTTAAGAAACACATCAAGAAAGTATCAAATACCATTAAATTCAACTTGCAACATTGTAAAAATCAGACCTTTCTTAACTGTCAATGCTGCAAAGTCATACCTCCACTGTATGATTCTATCCCACATTGAATACTGTTTGACAAACTGGTCGTTTGCTTGTGCCTCAAACCTGAAACCCATAGAACAGCTGTGCAAGAGAGCTATCAAGGTGTTTGACAGAAAGCCTAATTCATACCACCACTGTGCCATCCTTGAAAAACATAAGTTCTTGAGCTTTAACAATTTGAAGTCTTTTAAAAGTATGTGTTTTATTTATAAATGTTTACATGGACTGCCCCCCTCCCCCCCCTCCCTTAGGGGAATTCATCCACAGAAAACACACTGGACGCTGCACTAGGTCAGAAACCAGAGGAGACTGTGAAGTAGGGCTGTGCGATTATGGCAAAAATCATAATCACGATTATTTTGGACATTAATTGATATCACGATATTAAATACGATTATTCATTGACTTTGAAAACATCCATTTATTGAACTTTTAAATACAAATAATAATTTGAACAGTATCTTTTTAACTGTTGATTACCCTGAGCGTATAATTCAACTGAAAAACCAATACAAAAATAAATAAAATAAATGATACATTTAAATAAATAATATCAAAATAATAAATACCAATAAACAAGATCAACAAATATTTTGGAGCGCACTTCAACAAGCTACTAAAACATATAAATATGATAAATACAAATACATTTGATCAAATATGTTCTAGTGCACAGTCACAACCTAGCAAAGCAAAATAATCGTTTTTTTCGATTATGTTGTTTTCGTAATTGTGGCAGGCCAAAATCGTAATTGCGATTAAAATACGATTAATTGCACAGCCCTACTGTGAAGTCCACCGTAGACGGACCACTTTTGGACAAAATGTCCTCTCCATTAAAGGCAGCTCATTGTGGAATAGCCTCCCAACTGAGATACGGGATTGTCCCACTCTCAATAGCTTCAAAGGTCAACTCAGAGAATGGTTGAGAAACAAACAGACGTGCAATCACTGCTAAATGCACTTTAACACAGGGTCTCTCCTCTTGCACTTTAACACAGGGGCATCTCCTCTTGCACTTTAACACAGGGGCATCTCCTCTTGCACTTTAACACAGGGGCATCTCCTCTTGCACTTTAACACAGGGGCATCTCCTCTTGCACTTTAACACAGGGGCATCTCCTCTTGCACTTTAACACAGGGTATCTCCTCTTGCACTTTAACACAGGGTATCTCCTCTTGCACTTTAACACAGTGGCATCTCCTCTTGCACTTTAACACAGGGGCATCTCCTCTTGCACTTTAACACAGGGGTATCTCCTCTTGCACTTTAACACAGGGGTATCTCCTCTTGCACTTTAACACAGGGTATCTCCTCTTGCACTTTAACACAGGGGTATCTCCTCTTGCACTTTAACACAGGGGTATCTCCTCTTGCACTTTAACACAGGGGTATCTCCTCTTGCACTTTAACACAGGGGTCTCTCCTCTTGCACTTTAACACAGGGGTATCTCCTCTTGCACTTTAACACAGGGGTATCTCCTCTTGCACTTTAACACAGGGGTATCTCCTCTTGCACTTTAACACAGGGGCATCTCCTCTTGCACTTTAACACAGGGGTATCTCCTCTTGCACTTTAAACAGGGGTATCTCCTCTTGCACTTTAACACAGGGTATCTCCTCTTGCACTTTAACACAGGGGTATCTCCTCTTGCACTTTAGGTAGCTGTTGTATCATCTCTTGCACTTTACATGTCGTTGCTGCTATAGTGTACTGCCATGTGGTAAATACTTGTGCATATCATGTATTACTTTTTGCTATGTTTATAAATGTTATGTTCTTATATGTTGTATGTGAGGGACTACGGATGGAAATTAGCTCAAAGCTAAAATCCAGCATATTTACACTTGAAGCATTATTAGTCTTAAGTGTTCATTAATGTGCATTGTCCCTATTCAAATAAACGATTAAATGAAGAAGAAAAAAATATATTCATGCCTAAAAAAAGTCCATGCAAGTCCTATAGGTCAATCACTTTAAACTAATAGCAATGCTTTTGTAAAACTGACCATAAACCTGTACCGCACACTAAATGGAAATGTTATCAAAAAGTGTAATACGGACTAGAGCATATCCAAAAATACAGTGAGCACAATATTAAGTGAAAGCAACATTTACAAAAAAACACTGCCCACAAACAGTAGGAGATCCTCTCTAAAATAAATCACACCATGATCACTTTAATACCTTTTTTAAATGATAATATTAAAACAGTTGAAAACTAGCAATTCCCTCTTACGTTGCGGATCATTTCGCAATTGCAATTTCAGTAAGTTAGGGTTAAAATAAAGTCTAACGTGTCTATACAGACTGTAAAACCCCCCTGAGACAAATTGTGTGCTTTAAAAAACGTGTACAAATATATTTATTTTTTGCCTCAAATTGTGCAGACCTATTGAAAAGTAGCTGTTTTCAATGTTTCTATATATTTATACTATGGCTACATTAGAGCCCATGCAATTCCTCTTACTTATTAACTTTGACCTTCTAGCATTAATTTAATAAAACAGACTTCCTCCTCTGAAGGCAGCTCTAACTCAGCCTCAGCCACTTCCTCTTTGCACCAGCAGGGTCAGTGTGGCTTCAGGATCAACACCACTGAAGTGTTTTCATGAGTCTGCAGAGGAGGAAGTTGTCCTGAACGCACCACAGCTCCCAGGGTTCATTTCTGCCCCCGCTGGGACTCCAGTTACTGTAACACTGCTTCTAGAAAGTTTCTATAGTGTTGTGAGAACAGGAAGGAGGTCAATTTAATGTGTGTGTGTGTGTCCTTTGGGAGTGTGTGCAGCTACATGACATGCCCAATTCCTCTGAGCCCTACTGTGTGATACAGACCTCAGTAGGAGACATACAAGAAGCATTCAACGACACTATCTCTAATCTTTTTTCTTACATTATTAAAGTCGTCAATCATATCTTTACTTGTTATAGCTGACTCATTAATATCTGGAGTGCAAGTCTTATGAACATGAAGAAAGTGATGTTCATCTGACCTTGCTGATTTGGTTATTACCTAAGACTCTACACAGATTTAAGTTGGTGGTAGAAGTTAGATCGGCACATGTTAACTACTGAATTAAAAGCAACACTTCTTTATTATTATGTTGTGAGATCAGGAAGGAGGTACTATTAATGTGTGTGTGTGTCCTTTGGGAGTGTGTGCAGCTACATGACATGCTCAATCCTTTGACATCCTAAACATTCAAGCCAATGCACAGACTTGATTTGATTTAGCCGACTCTTGCAAAACTTCACATGAAGTACAGAACAGATAAGCGGTCTTCATTTCTCACGCTGCAGATTTAGTTGTTCACTTTTATACAGATTTAAGTTGATAGTAGACGTTAGACATGTTACTACTGAACAGTAATACATCTCATGTGGCATCAGACCTCCTATCTGCCGTCAGGAGTTGCATATCTTCGGTGTTTGAGGACGAATACCAAGCACTAA
Source organism: Trematomus loennbergii (assembly GCA_012861695.1). Taxonomy (NCBI): domain Eukaryota; kingdom Metazoa; phylum Chordata; class Actinopteri; order Perciformes; family Nototheniidae; genus Trematomus; species Trematomus loennbergii. The sequence continues at coordinate 1,018,548 of JAAOOA010000048.1, forward strand.
TAGATTTTAACGGTCAACAATACGCACAGTTCAAAGTGTGTTTGTGTAAGTTTAAAGAGCCGGTACCACTTTACAATAAGACTACCCTCATAAAGGGTTTACGAGTAGTTTGTAATTCATTTATTAATTAAGTTGTAAACACTTTATAAATCATTAATAAGCTTTTATAAGACATGAGATAAACAGGGCAGCTGTGACCGGTTGCTTGCCAAATAGTGAGCCCACATTTATCTGTACTGCTAAGCCTTATTAGAAATGGTAGTAACTCATTAATAAATGGGAATGTGTTTTACACTTTACAACAAGGCTCCCTTTTGGCAACTATAAATGTTAGTAACTCATAAATAAATGGTCATAAAGAGATGCCAAGAAACATCAAGATGGAAGGGGGGGGAAATCAACTCAGTGAACAAAAGATACCAAGGATGATGGCTGATGAAGAAGACGAAGTAAGCTAATGGCGCTTTTCCACTGCAGGGCCTCGCTCGGCTTAGTACGGTATGGCTAGGCCTCGTTAGGCCTTGGTAGGCCTGGCTGACTTTATGCTGCGTTTCCATTACAGTTTAGTAGCTGGGGCAGTAACTATAGTAACTAGGGATGTCCCGATCACCTTTTTTTGCTCCCGATCCGATTCCGATCATTTGATTTTGACAATCTGCCGATACCGATTTTTCCCGATCCGATCTTTATGCAATGCATTAAGAGAAAAAAAAGGTAACAGATAACGGCTGGTCATCCAACGCGATGAATTCAGCTATCTTGGCTGTTATGTTTTTGGCCTTTTCACTGTTCTGGGGCAGTTTCTCTTTCCTTTAAAAGTCTCTGAAAGTTTTGGTTGTTTCAGTGCCGCTACCTGAGTGGCCGCTGTGTACTCGTTGTGTTGTTGTTGGTGTTTGTATTAGATTGGTCGTGTTGAACGTAGCTCTGTTCTTTCCACCACGCGGAACCTCCGCCTTGCAAACATTGCATCTGGCTGTTACACTGCCTTCGCTTTCAATTTTATAATACTTCCAAACTCCTGACATTTTCTCTGTCCCGACTCCCGAGGCACCAGCTGAACGTAGCCTCTCGTTAGCTTACTGCTACTATTAGACACTGCGCCCACTCTGTTGCCAGATTTGAGAGAAATAAGCAGCCAGGTCTATGAAAACAAGCCCAAAAGAAGCAACACATACATGATGTTGTGTAATTTTAAACCAAACTAAGGCCTCAGGATGACTTTAAGACGTGAACATGGTCATTTTAGTTTTGTAACATTAAATTAAAAAAAAAAAATTATAAAAAAAAAAAAAAAAAAATCCCGATCCCCGATTTTTTCTCCCGATTCCGATCTTTGAAAATCACGTGATCGGCTCCGATCCCCGATCACGTGATCGGATCGGGACATCTCTAATAGTAACGCAGTGTAGGCGGAGCCGTGACGTCATCTTCAATGAGAACCCCAGAAAAACAA
>JAAOOA010000048.1:1025000-1052500 GCA_012861695.1 Trematomus loennbergii
AAACTGATCCAGATTTGAACACTGTCCTGACGTCAGGACAGTGGCGCTACGGCTATTGGGCCAACTCCACCAATCAGGAGGAGACAGCCACGGACATTGCCGTTCGAAAGCGCTGGAGACGATGTAGTACATATACCAGGCCTCTAGATGGTGATGTTGCTCACAGAATCAACCCTTGCAAAAACAGATCTAAAAGATGTCAAATTGAGCAAAATGAGGCATGGCTAAAATGCATGATCTGTTTGGTATTTTGAAAAAAAAAAAGTATAAATATGCCTTATATAGGTATGGTCCTACACTATATTATTCAAATATAGCATGATAGGTCCACTTTAAGTATATTTTGATGCTCGTACTTTTACTTGAGTATGATTTTTGAATGCATGACTTTTACTTAACATATTATTTCTACATTGTGGTATTGCTACTTTTACATAAGTAAAACATCTACTCTCACTACTGGTTCCAGCTTGTCTTATAATCATTAGTTTTGATTTTGTTATACAGGGTAATGACCGAAATTGACCACCTTCTAAAGCCATCGACTTGCCTCTACTCGTATAAGATGACTTGAATCTACAATAATAACAGTTCTCAAACCCCCTCTCCTGTCATAGATCCCTTTCTATGTTTCAGTGTTATTTCTAAGAAGAAATCAAACCCCGACCCTTTTGGAAAGCTCACAGACCAAGAGTTGTGGGACTTGCCTCCTGGACATTTCCATCCTCCATGTTGTCTTTGCACTTTCTTTCAGAATCGGTTAGTGTGGCAACGTACAAGGAACCCCACATTTCCTCCGCTGGTGTCTGAAATGTGTTCGTAATTGCGGTCTCCAAAGAAAGCATCAGATGTAGCTGGAGGCCCCGTGTTATTTTTCTGAGGATTCGTTTTCATGAGATGGCCGGGGTCAAACGTTTTCACACACACCTCTGTGGATATTAAAGCGTTCCTTGGGGAAGTGAAATCCATTCTCACAAACCCCAAAATGCCCCCTACACCATCTCACAGCAGTTTAATGAAGAAATTGTTCCGGGTTTAACTACTTTTCCGAAGACGGGCGAAAACCATCTCGTTGTACAAGCCCTCCTTAAATGGGTTTATATCTTCGTCAGCGACATTGTTCGACTTTAACAGCATCCGTAATAACGGCTATCTGTCAGTGTAAGTGCATTACTGACAGCTAAAATCAGTGTTGCCGCCAAAAAAGCTCTTTGTCTGGGATGTCCTCCCCAGACATCAGGGTTCACTTCCTGTTCCCAAGACATCCAGAAACACTGACTTGAGTTTTGACACAGATTTGTTTTGACTTTTTCCGTAGAACAAGCTTAGTGTCAAAGCCTCTACTGTGATTTGTGGATACGGCTGCACAATTCATCGAAATTCACACAATAAATCATAATATGGACTCGTGCAATATTCATATCGCAAGACGAGCAATATTTTTAAAGTCTAAATATGTGTTTAAAATTCTGCAGATATCCTGGCCTACAAATCGTATTCTAGGGACAAAAACGTATTTGTCTGGTACAGATCGTCCTAAAAAAAGTCACACCTTGATTACTTTAACATATTTTTTTAATGTAAATGATATTACTGATGCAAAGTGATCAATCCCTCCATTATCCCGAAACATATCAATCGCGAAAAGTGAAAATATTTGCAATTAGTGATTTACGTCAAATAATGCAGCCCTAATTAACCTGTGATTTTTCAGCCATTGTTTCCATACGTTTTCAAACAGTATACAAATTGAAATGTAATAGTTAAGTTAAAGTGGACCTATCATGCAATATTTGAATAATATATTGTAGGGCCATACCTATATAAAACATGTCTGTGAAGTTTTTTTTTCAAAATACCAAACAGATCATGCATTTTAGCCATGCCTCATTTCGCTCTATTTGCTCTCCTCCAGCCCTGTCTTTGGATGAGCTGCAGCTGACCACGCCCCCCTGCAAAGGAGGGGGGCGAGGCACGAGCGTCATGTTACCATGCTGTTACCATGCTGTTACCATGCTGTTACCATGCTGTTACCATGCCACGACAACCTCTCATTCCCCTGATAGGTGGAGAGTTGGCCATATAGGCGGAGCACCCCGTTTCTGACATCAGAACAATTTCAAATCTGGATCAGTCTGTATCAGATCGTTGCAGCCCCGTTTTTTGAGATTTGGGTATGGAGGAAAATAGAGAGGGTTGTATTTTCTGACACTTGGTGAGTTCCCTGGAACACCGGGGACACATATTCATGTATAAAAGACGTACAAAAGTGCATTTTGCATGATAGGTCCCCTTTAAAGGAGAATATTGTCTTTATTAATTGTTATAGTATATTATTTGCATCTTGTCTTAATATCTGTCCTTGAAGGTCTTACAAATAGAGTTACTGTGATGAAAGAAAACTGTCAGACTAGATCTGACAATAAAGTATTTTCTCATGGTCTTGTAAATATATCGATCTTTTCCAACAGTATACTAGCCTTTGGTGACCTCTCTTATCCCTATACATTGTTCCTTTAGTTCAGAATTTGACCCAATAACTCCATCCTCTTCCTCTCTTCCCATTTGTGTTACATATACTCATTTGTGTTTCTCTTGAATATCCTCCTTCTTCCCTCCCTTGCTCTCGTTCTGTCCGTCACCCTCCACCACCCCCTTCTTCTTTTTCCTGTCACCGTAATTGGCTCAGAAAAATTATGCAGACTTTTTTTTTTTAGCCCTCGCTGAAATCTCTCTTTGCTTTGGCTCACGCAAGATTAATTGCCTGGAGAAGTGGAGCGGCACTTGTTGTCCGTTTGGTTGAATTAACATCAGAAGAGAGCCCTTTTGAACCAAAGCCACTGTCTGTTTGTCTCCTTCTCTTTCTCTTTCTGTTGTTCTCAGTCCGTCTCACACCACTTTCTACCCTCGGAGCCTTTGTCCATAATTGGCATTTCGCCTTTGACGAAGCACAGTTGGGATCAGAGTGAACTTTGGGCTGTCAGGGCCGATCAACACCAAAAACCTGTCTGGGTTCAAGCAAAGAGAAAAGCTTTTTATGGGTTGATGAAAATGATGTAATTATTTCATGATAGATGTGATGTAAGGGGGTTTTTATGAGGCTTAACTCGTCATGGGAACTCAGTCTTGATGTTTCTTTGGGGGGTTAAGATCAGCGATGTGGAGTAAGTGTGACGAAAGAAAGGACTTGACTGGGCTTGTTTGTAAAATAATGTACACAGAGGAATTAAGGCTGCAATATGGAGTAGTAGAGTGGCTGTGGTATTTCACAGATGTCCAAGCATTCAAATTGTACTCAAATTGTATAACATATCCTCGTTTGGGACATATCCACTTAAAGTGGACCTATCATGCTGTATTTGAATAATATAGTATAGGACCATACCTATATAAGGCATATTTATACTTTTTTCCTTCAAAATACCAAACAGATCATGCATTTTAGCCATGCCTCATTTTGCTCAATTTGACATTTCTAGCTCTGTTTTAGCAAGGGCAGATTCAGTGAGAACAGCACCACCTACAGGCCTGGTATATGTACTACAGCGTCTCCAGCGCTTTCAAACGGCAATGGCCGTGGCTGTCTCCTCCTGATTGGTGGAGTTGGCCCAATAGCCGTAGCGCCACCGTCCTGACGTCAGGACAGTGTTCAAATCTGGATCAGTTTTTATCAGATCCGTTGCAGCCCCTTTTTTAGAGATTTGGGTATGGAGGAAAATAGAGAGGGTTGTGTTTTTCTGACACTTGGTGAGTTCCCTGGAACACCGGGGACACATATTCATGTATAAAAGACATACAAAAGTGCATTTTGCATGATAGGTCCCCTTTAAAAGAAATCCCACCATGATAATTTTAAATGCATATTTCAATGATAATGACAATAAGGATGCAACAACTATCAATCCCTCCATTTTCGTGACTGGCATCGCAATTACGTATCAGTCGAAATAATCGTGATTTGTTATCTTTCCAAATCGGGCAGCCCTAATAAGAGTCAAAGTGAAAAACAGGATTCACACAAGGTACAAAATAAAGATTTGTATAATAGAGATAATAATACAAATATTAAGGATAAAGTAACTGTTGAAACAAGATATTTGAATTGACATGTATACATATTTGGATTGTTAAATATATGTACATAAGTGTGCAGATGTGAGTGCAGGTTAAAGTCTTGTACAAACAGTGCAGGTTTTATGTATGTACACCATGTTTGTACTTTTTTGCGACATGTGGACATTTACACACACCCTTCCACACCCTTTGTGACTCTGTGAGGAATATGTTTAATTCAGACTGTGAAACGTTGTGTATCGGCCAGACGTACCTTCTGCTCTGGAGTTTGTGATGACTTGCACGGTTATATCTGCCATGTTTGACTTGCCTGCTGGAATACCAAGCAGATCAACAAACAACAAACACAGTCCCAGAATATCTGGGCGCGTAGAGGAAACTATACCTGTTACTGAAAGTTTACTTACAGACTATTTCTATCTCTAACCTGTCATGTTGAGTTTGTTCAAAACCTGTAAAAGCAATTATGTTGTTGCTCAGAGTCTCTGTTTTGTGGTTTAATTCTCAAGGAATTGTACATCAAAAGTTTAAATCCTCTTCTGGTTCTTCTTGGCTATAAGATAATAGACTCAAAAAATCATTTAGTCTTCTTGCACAACTTCCAAGAATCCTCTGCAGTACCAAGGCTGCCGTGAGGAGAAAGAGAAATAAGATAAATACATAATGCATAGGGCCTGCTTATCTTTCATTCTTAAAGGTTTGGGGAAAGGAGAATTAACTCTCTGGGTATTTTCTCACAGTCTGGTTTGTTCGGTTTGAGTGTTTTCCAAAATAAGTAGCCACACACACTCGCAGTGTTCATCATTTATCACACGGCTCGAATCCTCTGGCCCTGCAGAGATCAGAACACTTCTTCCAAGATGCTCTGAACATGTATTGCTAAGAGATGACATACTGTGCATACTAAAAACGTCTTGTAAAATGGGAATGATAACCCTAACTCTAACTAATGGGAAGTTGTATGCATTTTTACCTAGGGAAAAAACGAATGGATTATAACTAACCTTCCCTAAGTACATTTTCTAGAAAATCTGTTTATAAGGGAAATCACAAGTAATCAGCAGCGAACCACTTCAACACGTGTATATCGTTTTTTATTCACGGCATTCATTTTGTTATTCTACATTATTGTTGTTTTAGTTATTTGTTAATGTAAAACCCAATTTGTGTTCTTTGAAATTGAAAAGGATATCGCATTGTGTTTGTAACTTTCGTTGCAGTTGTCTATGTCTTAAGTGTAATTTGGCTTGGCTTCCTATTTTTTATGGACATGCTTTTATTTTGAAGGAGAGTTAGCGCTGTTGATAGGAAGTTGTTGTTGCTATGGAAACAACGTGATTAACGGAGAAAAGTCACATCTGCATATAAAGACGGAGAAAGTAAACAATAAAGTTGATGGTTAAGTGTTAGCACCCTCCGAAGAGGCACACGCTCTGACGTTGATATTGGAGATTTCAATAAATTCAATAAAAAACGGAAAAAAAACGGAATATCCGAATAATGAAATTGAAACCCGAACAGTACTCCAACGAACGAATATTCGGATATTCGGGTACAGCGCTATAACTAAGGTATAGAAACAACAAAACAAACTGAAAGAAACCTGATATTCTGATAGGTCACTTGAACTTATTGATTTCCACATTTGAAACCATTGGTGTGTAGACAGTCATTACAAGCACATTATCTTACCTAAAGAGGGTTGATTGACCAAATATTATGTAAAGTGAGTTCAAGTGACTTGCAGGAAACAGATAACCCTGATGTTGAGATAAAACCAACCTGAACATTGTTTCTGAAGGATCAGGAAGTGATAATACATGTAATAAAGAATAAATCAGCATGTCTGCAAAGAAAGTCATAAAAGTAACTTGACTGTCTTCGTTTACAGCATTTCTTCGTGTGAGTGAAGGATAAATGCGGAAGACGTCTGCTGTGGCTCCCATTATTTTGTTTCTGCCGAAAAACTTTTCTGTCAAGCATTGCGTCTTTTCAGAAAAGATCACAGTCAGACAAGACGGGATCACACGCTCCGACTCTAATCCCTTCTCCATCCCTAATGCGACAGCAACGTGTCACTGCAGAGCTGTCACAGACTTCCTTTTGTACACACAGCAAATTAGTCGTTTGCTCGCTCTTCGCCTCCGACAATGGCTATTGTGTAAGATATCGTTGTTGGATTTCTGCTGTCTGTGCGAGAGTAAAAGTGCTTAATTCAACAACAAGGTCGGCTTACGCAGCTCCACTCTGCTTTTCCCCTGGCGCTGTGTAAAGTATCGATGTCTCTTAGGATAAGCATTGCTTAGCAGAGTGTTGGATAATGTGCTTTACTTCCCCTAAATGATAGGGAATGTATAGGATCACAGGAGACAAAATGAAATGCACCATCTGTTGTCTGGGTGGGCTTTAATTATTCATTTCAAGAGGTTGTGTTGCCGAGGGACTCTGAGGCTTTCTATAATTTCTTCTACCTTGCATGTAAGTTTGTTTCCATCGTCAAAATATCTATCCAACATACTGTGGATCAAAGTACAAACAACGCCAGTATTAAGAGTACTGTGTCCCAACAGAAATGTATGTTTTATGCATACTTGCAAATAGGATGAAACTTTTTGGACGATTTGTGGGTTGTTTTTTAGGAAAGCGGCGCATGTGTTGTTTGCTGATTTAACATTGTGAAGTGCAGAATAGGGTTTTGAAGCCTGGGAGGAAGATTAGTTTTGCACAGCACTGAATTAAATATTGGCCAGTGTGCTCCAAAATACCCCGTGGCTCTCATGCAGCAGAGCGATGAAAGTTTTAGGATGTTGTAGCGAACTAAATCCCAAACACACTGTTAAAAGTCTATCAGATTCTTTCGAAACATTTTAAGATCCCTTAGTTGACAGTTTTTCCTTGAATTAGGCGCAGCATTGATACCACTCTTGTATGTAAGAATAACAATGAAGAAATAGCTAGCAGCGAGCCTGCTCCCTAACCTCTATAAAGCTCACTAATAACCACACATTCTTAAATAAAGCTTTTTTTGAGGGCTTGTGCGACATGTTAACATTTACCAGCCCTCATCCCCAGATTGCTGATTTACTCACGTTTGGAAGATTCTGCAAACACACTTCATTCAAACTTGAAAGAAGTGTAAATATAACTCACCAAACCGTCTTGGTGAAGTCTTTCTAATGTCCAACCCAACAATCACCAATTTGGTCAGAATGATCCCTTTATTCACAGAGTTAAATGTTTCGGTTCTATACACTGTTTTCATCCCGTTGTCCCTTTAAAATCGGTCACTCAAAACAACCTGGGATGTTCTTAGTCGCTTATTTCCCACAGATCTCTATTAACTGTTATATGTTTTGTGATATATACTGCAGGCTGGATTATTTCTTGGACAGTAGCAGTCATTCCTTGGATGAGTTTTTGGATCTTTCCCGCTTTTTCCAGTCTTTAAGGCCAAGTGTTAAAGTGGTCACCGGCTTGAGCTTCAATCTCAGGATCCATGTATTTCTGATCCTCTCCAGAATGGAAGTAGTCATCACATACAGAGCATCAACTAGTTCCTGAACAGTGTCCTTCACATGCTGATATCCAAGAGAGGGAGTTACACAGTCACAAGATGGAGGAATATCGGTTCTTGTAGTTAATCAGACATCCTGTCATGTTCAAAATACTGAGTTTTTTCTCAAAATGTTGGCTTTTTTCAGAAAATCTCAAAATTCTGACTTTTTCTCAAAAATTCTGACTTTTTCTCCAAATTATGACTTTTTTTCTCAAAATCTCAAAATTATGACTTTTTCTCAAAATTATTACTTTTCCTCAAAATTCTGACTTTTCCGCAAAATCAAAAAATTTGGTATTTTTCACTAAATCTAACAATTATGACTTTCTCAAAATCTTTCTTCAATCTCAGGATCCATGTATTTGTGATCCTCTCCAGAATGGAAGTAGTCATCACATACAGAGCATCAACTAGTTCCTGAACAGTGTCCTTCACATGCTGATATCCAAGAGAGGGAGTTACACAGTCACAAGATGGAGGAATAGAAAGCAGTATTCAATGTTTACTTCAGATTAGCTCCACGTCAGAAATGATCATGCTTGTCATATGTCTATCTCCATAGAGGCTGAATCATCATGTTAATCACATAGCTATCATATGCCTCAAACAGTCCTGATGCTCTTCTAGGTAATCATACATCCTGTCATGCACACAGCTACAGTTGGGATACCTTTGTTATCATGTGGACTCTGATATTGGAAGAGTACATTCAGTATTTTCCCAACACTAAGCTAACTTGCTGTTTAAGACAACCGCTGCATATGTGAAGAATGAACTAACTTTTGTCTTCTCCCTTTCTCTTCTCTTGTTCGGTTGGCTTCCCTTCTTCCCTTGAACCTGGTCTCTATCTGGTGTCGTTCTTTCAGGTAAGTCATTCTCCGTTCCTTAGACTAGAGTTTGAACTCACCTGTAAATCTTCTGGGACTTTTCACCAGAGCCCAATGAACCCTACTTCATTTGGGTATATCCGTATCTTTGGTTTGGGTTCAAAACGTCTCAAACATCTGCTTTCTTTCTGTCCATTGTCCTAAACTGTTTTCACTAAACCAATACTTAGAAAACATCACAACTGTGCTGCAGAGACAAATAATGTTGTTCATCTCAACGCCACTGTGTGAACATAACCAACATGTACTTATCCTTTTTGGTACAACATTTACCCTCAACATACTCCAGTAGGCAAGGCAAGTTTATTTATATAGCAACTTCCAACACAAGGCAATTCATAGTGCTTTAAGAAACATATTATAAAATGGCATTTAAAAACACTCATTTAAAAGCAAAGATATATAATGACATGAATTAAAGTTACAGTGCAGTGTGAGATAAACTTTCTTTCTACTTTTTTTTTAGCTTATCCTTTAGTTATTTAGAGTGTTTCATGCTAAACTAACCCCCCTTTGGAAAATTCTAATCTGCAACCCAATATTCCGAAGATTCAACGGATCCTGGCCGTATTTGTGTAGCATATACACTTAATTGCTCCCAGACATTACCTAGCCATCTAATACTGACTACATCTCACACTGACTACATCTCATAAGGCTACATCTCATACTGGCTACGTCTCATACTGGCTACATCTCATACTCATACTGGCTACATCTCATACTGGCTACATCTCACACTGACTACATCTCACACTGGCTACATCTCATACTGACATCTCACACCGACTACATCTCACACCGACTACATCTCACACCGACTACATCTCACACCGACTACATCTCACACCGACTACATCTCACACCGACTACATCTCACACCGACTACATCTCACACCGACTACATCTCATACTGGCTACATCTCATACTGGCTACATCTCACACCGGCTACATCTCACACCGGCTACATCTCACACCGGCTACATCTCATACTGGCTACATCTCATACTGGCTACATCTCACACCGGCTACATCTCATACTGGCTACATCTCATACTGGCTACATCTCATACTGGCTACATCTCACACCGGCTACATCTCACACCGGCTACATCTCACACCGGCTACATCTCACACCGGCTACATCTCACACCGGCTACATCTCATACTGGCTACATCTCACACCGACTACATCTCATACTGACATCTCACACCGACTACATCTCACACTGGCTACATCTCATACTGGCTACATCTCACACCGACTACATCTCACACTGGCTACATCTCATACTGGCTACATCTCCACCGACTACATCTCACACTGGCTACATCTCATACTGGACTACATCTCACACCGACTACATCTCACACCGACTACATCTCACACTGGCTACATCTCATACTGGCTACATCTCACACCGACTACATCTCACACCGACTACTCTCATACTGACATCTCACACCGACTACATCTCACACCGGCTACATCTCACACTGGCTACATCTCACACTGGCTACATCTCATACTGACATCTCACACCGGCTACATCTCACACCGGCTACATCTCACACCGACTACATCTCATACGACATCTCACACCGGCTACATCTCATACTGGCTACATCTCACACCGACTACATCTCATACTGACATCTCATACTGGCTACATCTCATACTGACATCTCACACCGACTACATCTCATACTGGCTACATCTCACACCGACTACATCTCATACTGACATCTCATACTGGCTACATCTCATACTGACATCTCATACTGGCTACATCTCATACTGGCTACATCTCATACTGGCTACATCTCACACCGACTACATCTCATACTGACATCTCATACTGGCTACATCTCATACTGGCTACATCTCATACTGGCTACATCTCATACTGACATCTCATACTGACTACATCTCATACTGGCTACATCTCACACTGGCTACATCTCATACTGACATCTCACACTGGCTACATCTCACACTGGCTACATCTCATACTGGCTACATCTCATACTGACTACATCTCACACTGGCTACATCTCACACTGGCTACATCTCATACCGGCTACATCTCATACTGGCTACATCTCATACTGGCTACATCTCACACTGGCTACATCTCACACTGGCTACATCTCACACCGGCTACATCTCATACCGGCTACATCTCATACTGACATCTCATACTGACTACATCTCATACTGGCTACATCTCACACTGGCTACATCTCATACTGACATCTCACACTGGCTACATCTCACACTGGCTACATCTCATACTGGCTACATCTCACACTGGCTACATCTCATACTGACATCTCATACTGACTACATCTCATACTGGCTACATCTCACACTGGCTACATCTCATACTGACATCACACTGGCTACATCTCATACTGACATCTCATACTGACTACATCTCATACTGGCTACATCTCACACTGGCTACATCTCATACTGACATCTCACACTGGCTACATCTCACACTGGCTACATCTCATACTGGCTACATCTCATACTGACTACATCTCACACTGGCTACATCTCACACTGACTACATCTCATACCGGCTACATCTCATATGGCTACATCTCACACTGGCTACATCTCATACTGACATCTCACACTGGCTACATCTCACACTGGCTACATCTCATACTGGCTACATCTCACATGGCTACATCTCATACTGACATCTCATACTGACTACATCTCATACTGGCTACATCTCACACTGCTACATCTCATACTGACATCTCACACTGGCTACATCTCATACTGACATCTCATACTGACTACATCTCATACTGGCTACATCTCACACTGGCTACATCTCATACTGACATCTCACACTGGCTACATCTCACACTGGCTACATCTCATACTGGCTACATCTCATACTGACTACATCTCATACTGGCTACATCTCACACTGGCTACATCTCATACCGGCTACATCTCATACTGGCTACATCTCACACTGGCTACATCTCATACCGGCTACATCTCATACTGGGTTGGCCCAGAGTCTCCGGGGTCCAGGAGGATCTTCCGAAGCTCTCTCTTATTGATTTGTGTCATTCTGTCCCAGCGGCGACTTTGATGTGACAGTTTGATCTGAGCTCTACTTATGGAGCCTTTAATTAGATTTCAGCGCCGAGCTCCTCTCCTGGGGACGGAGGTGGTGAAAGGGAAAGAGATTTGATGATGGTGTTTGAGAGAGAGAAGGGAACTGTGGGTTCTTTCAATGTAAGAGCTCCCTTCTGCTTTGGTGTGTCCAGAGGTGGGAAGTAGTAGAGTACAAATACTTTGTTACTGTACTTAAGTACATGTTTCTGGTATCAGTACTTTACTCGACGACTTTTTACTTTGACTTCTTACATACATTACATTACATTTGACTTCTTAATACCTGTACTTTCTACTTCTTACATTTTCCAAACAGGCTGGTTCCTTTAGTTTGAATGTGTGTCTGGTGGCGTGATCATTATTATTTAGAGTCATTGCGTGCCTATTGATTGAACACGATCCGTGTATCCATCATTTCCTGGTCTTCTCTAAAGAAGAGGGACCAATGAAAACGTTGTCATGTTGCCGTTGTTCAGCATGGAAACATTAGCTAACAATGACATTATTGTTCTATTCATATAAAGGGAGGTCAGGTACTCTTTAAACAGCTGCTAGTTATGGGTACTTTTTACTGAAGTACATTTCAAAGCCCATACTTTTACTTGAGTAAAGAAGTTTAGTCAGTACTTTTACCAGAGTTTTTTTAAACACGAGTATCTGTACTTCTTGAGTAAAGGATGTGTGTACTTCTGCCATCTCTGGGTGTGTCTGTATGTTAAGACTCATGAATTGCAGAGTTGTGTTTGCGTGCTGTGGGTATTAGCGATAGACTCAGACGGGAGAAACCTTGACGCCTGCTCCACCTTGGCCCTGGATTAAAGCCTCCATTGCAGCTCTAATACCACCGCATCTCAAATCCACTGGCTTTTAGCTCTGACTTAGCAGAACCACTCTTAATCGCAAGTGCAATATCTGAGGTAATGAGAAAGTCTCTCTCTGAAGAGTCTGCGGCCCCGGGTATTATCTATGCAAACTTCAGGCCTCCAATTATCAACATGGTCTTAATACCACCTAGAACTGCAGGGAAATAGAATAAAGAAATAGGTAGTGGTTGAAGTGAAGTGTATGGATCATTTTAATGTTTAAGAAAAATCTTTAAAAATTGTAAATGCAGTACTGAAACACGTTAACTCTCCAATGAATATAGAGATCTTTAAATACAGAGACTAATATAGGACCCTGTAAAATGGGAATGCTAACCCGAACCCTAACCCTTACTCTAATGGGAAGTTGTATGCATTTTTATATACGACTTCTACAGCGTCAGTAAACGGTATTTACTGATGCTGTAGAAGTCGTATTTTTTGTACTGTTAAATAGTTGTAAAACATGACTAGGTTATGATGACATGGCAAGGATACTAAAGGCTAGGGCTGTGCGATTATGGCAAAAATCATAATCACGATTATTTTGGTCAATAATTGATATCACGATTATTAAAAACGATTATCCATTTACTTGAAAACATCCATTTATTGAAAAATAAAATTGGAACAGTATGTTTTTAACAGTTGATTACCCTGAACTTAAAGTATAATTCAACTAAAAAACCAATACATTTAAAAAAAAATAAATAATAATAATTACATTTTTTTTTTTTTTAATAAAAATAATAATCGTTTTATTTCGATTACGTTGTTTTCGTAATCGTTGCCAGCCAAAATCGTAATCGAGATTAAAATACGATTAATTGCACAGCCCTACTAAAGGCTGTTTCTTATTATCAATGAGAGAAATTAGGCTACAATTATAAGTTGATTGAAAAAACATTTCTCAAGCAAAAATAGTGACAAAAGTCTGACTTTTCTCTTGTTCCAAACTTTTAATCAAAAGGATTTGCTCCTTTCCTGTCTTTTACATTTAGTAAATTCCACATCTTGGAGGTTTCATTCCTATTAGGCTCTACAAAGGTTTGATTGCAATTTTCTCATCGTTTTTGACACGTCAAGTAATCAGCGAGATTGACCAAGATAGGAAGCGGAAAATGAAACGTGTATTTGGTGAAATGTCGAAATATAATTTGTTCTTATATTTGACCAATACCTCTGTCGGCATTTTCACAATATCTTATTTTGCCACGTAGAAATGACTTGATTTTGTCTCGTTATTGACCAGAAAAAGTCATCTGAATTGTAAGTTTAATTGCCATAATAAAACATGTGAAGATGTCTTTGATATATATAGATACACTTAATATATAGTTTTCACAACCCTGTATAGCTGCTCTTGCCCGTGTGTGTGTGTGTGTCCAGAGTGTGTGGGGGGTCTCAAACTGGTGTTAATCCCGGCAGAGTTTATCCTCTCCTATTTCAGTCGTAATAATGCCTAATCCAAATAAGGAGCGGGCATAATGAAACCATATGAGATGTAATTACTATCAAATGGAGTCAGGTGTTTTCTGAACGCATCAGCACAACTATAATTTCTCATTAAGCGGCTGTCACTCCTTTTGGTGCTCCCTTGGCCCTCAATTACAGCGAGGCTTACGAGACCTCCGCCTGGCTGCAGAACGCCCTCGTTTCTGGGTCACTCTCACATCTCCACGTTTCAAATCCTCGGCCAGAAACATCTGCACACACACTCTCAGAAGCACACACACGTCTCAGAAGCACACACACTCTCAGAAGCACCACACACTCTCAGAAGCACACACACGTCTCAGAAGCACACACACTCTCAGAAGCACACACACATCTCAGAAGCACACACACACTCTCAGAAGCCTCCTAATGACTCACACATGCAGTATCCTCGATTCCTCCACTGCACCGAGCTGATTTTAGAGCGAGACGCTAACACGGATAGCATTAGTGGTTAGTGTCGTAGCAATTTAGCATGGGTCTCATTTGGTTATATATGTAATTCTTGGGTTGGTTTCTCACAGATTAAATGTATCGGTCCTAATGTAAACGACGGATGTCATTCCCAGGCTTTATCACTCCTTTAATACAAAAGACTGGCAACCTGTTCGCTTGCACTCGACAGACAGGAGGACCATTAGCCGCTTTCACACCAAGTACTTTGCCGTACTTAGTTCCCAGCACTTAGTTCCCAGCACTTAGTTCCCAGCACTTAGTTCCCAGCACTTAGTTCCCAGCACTTAGTTCCCAGCACTTAGTACCCCCATGGAACTAAAGAGCATCGCGTTCACACCGGAATAAGTTCCCTGAGGGAAGATTACGCAAATGAAGCCGCTGAGGTCACTTCTTCTTCTTCTGCTTTGGGTTTACTGGCAGGCCGCAAACAACTTCACGGCGTATACTGCCACCCGGAGTCCCCGGCCGGAAGTCCCCGGAGTTGGGGAAGGCTTCAGTAGAAGCTGCTGGGACTCCCAGCAGCTTCTACTGAAGCCTTCCGAGTACATCGCCAGACACATCCTCATCTCCACCGCTCTACCCGCTTAGTCTCTCTCCGTTGGTGCACAGGGCTAATGCTAATGCTAATAATGCTAATGCCAGCAAATACAATGGTGGCTTCAAAAACTTTTCAGAGTTTTACGGGGCGTGGTTTGCAATTCGCCCAGCCAATCAGAAATTGGTACTTTTTTCTCCCCAGGAAAGTACCACTCTCTAGCAGGGAGTAAAAATGGGGGTAAAAGTGTCTTTTTGGTGTGAACGCAAAATTCCAGGCACTATCGGAACTAAACGGGAAAAGTACGGGGAAAAGTACTCCGGTGTGAAAGCGCCTATTGTCAGGGAAATTATCATACGGATGTTACCCGTCTTATATCCTCTTTGTTTCCTGCTCCTCTGTATAAATGACATGCTTGTCTGTGTAACTTGATCTTGGTGCTATCTACTAGTGCAGGACCTCTGGCCTTTCCAGCTAGAAATAAGATTGATTCTGTTAAATGCTATAACTCTTTATTAAAGAACACAACTTTGGTTTAAGCTTGTATATTTGTTATTTTCTTACCAGAAGGTGATTAAGTATAGCATTTCCACCACAGTTAGTTCCCTCTGGAGCTGCTCTTATAGACGTAATATATAGCGGCACTGCACTCAGCTCAGTGATTAAAGTCTTCAGAGGAACGGTCACGTTGGTGTGGTTTTGCACAAACATCTAGTGCTTAATGGCTGTTGAAAAGAATCCAATGGCAGCATACGTTTGGTTTTGTGGTGTGTTATTATTATTTTTGGAAAATTGGACAAATGTAGAGAATGAGTTTCCAAGCTGGTCTTTTTGGTCCCTTAGCTGAGCAACTCATTTACACTTATTCTTTACGAACTGTGCCCACAGTTTACGGTCAATTAGGAAAAGGCAAGTTCAGAGAAAGTTAGTTCATCTACAGCCAGCTATTTGTGTTAGTGTTTTATATTTTCTGTAGTTTGTCTCATAGCAACAAGGTCCTCTTTGATTCAATTGCCTTAAATGTGTTGATAGAAATATTCCACTGTCTTTCATCGAAGCACATTTTTAAAACTGGAGTTGGTGCCCAGATTATCCTCCGCATTATCTTGTTATAATGATAGAATAATAGTGGTCAATCCTCATGGGGGTTAAGGCAGTTTTAAATAATAAATGGATGACATTCAATCCCATCTATGCCAGAAAACCTCTGACTTGAGATGCGACAAAGAAATTCATCACATGGTTATTAATCTCTTCAAAAAAATTTATATATTTCATTTTCTTTGCCAAGCATGTTGGATTTTTAGCCAAATGCCAAAATCAGTCTTTGAAGAAATTATGATCAAATTGGTCAATTAAAAGATATTCTGTTTAACCAAACTTGTTATCGAACATTTTATAGAACAGTTTACAGTCTAACAATGAATAATAAGGTTAATAGGATATTGGTTATAAGCCAATTTAAGCTGATATTCTGAATGTTCCCTCGAGGTTTTATGTCAGGTATAGTTGTGGCTCCATCAGTGTTTGGGCTTGATAGTTGAAAGCGTCTTTCTGCTATTTAAAAAGGACTATAATACCATATATTAATGGTAGAGTAGTGTGTAACAACCTCACTTTAAGTCGTAAACTTTAATTTGCAAAGTGAAATATAACACAGTTGTTGGAAACACCCCGACTTAATCACAGAAAGTCATGGACACATTTCTGACTTGCATTTTACCGTAAAAGCCTGGTCTTTTAATAGCAATAATGATAAATACAGACGGTATATGTACCACCACGTAATATCCGTCCGTCTTACTCAGTCAGCCTCTCTCCGTTATTCTCTCAGAAAACTTCCCAGCCGCTTTTAATTCTGCTGATTTATTGCCTAAAAAGAGTGGCGGTGGTTTCATTGTGCAACAGAAACTGCCCCCGATGCGCGAGCCAGTGTGAGCCTCGCCAGCTGTGTTGCAACACACACACACACACACACACACACACACACACACACACACCACACACACACACACACACACACACACACACACACACACACACACACACACACACACACACACACACACACACACACACACACACACGCACACACATTTGAAAGCCTTCCCACCAGCACCACTTGTCCAGGCCTGAGAAGTGACGGAATAGTTCCCGGCAAAGAGAGAGAGGGGGGGGGAAGCTGTCCAGTTCACTGTGTTCTTAGCTTTTATCCAGACTCTGTGAAGAAAATACTCCGTCGTCTAAAGCTCCGTCAGCTCCATCCTGAGAGCCCGATCCCCTCCACAGATTCCTCCTCACAGTAGAGCAGGGGTGTCCAAACAGGATCTCCAACAAGCCGTTTAGGACAGAGAGTGAATACACATACTATACAGAGATGTTGTATGAGAAACCAATGTGAGTTTTGGAACATTGGACAATATAAATCTATTCTAGTATACCTCAACAATGGAATTATGATCAGTAGAAAGGGCCATGACATCATGGGACCTTTAAGTAAAAAAACAGCCTACATCACAGCTCTCCATAGGGTTTCATCTTGTTGGCAGCTCATCCCTTAAAACAGAAGCCTCAGAGTGATTATAATAAGGGGAAATATGAAGGGTGTATTTCAAGCTAAATAAGTTATTGGGCTTTTTTCTTATCAACTAAATATGTTAGAAAATGTTTTCAACATGAATTGACTGAATTTATTTGAAAAGTGGTCTTTTTAACACATGAATACTACTGTGTAATATATTTGTAGATATATATTTAAGAAGTACAATATAAGAAAAGCACAAGTTTCATCTGTGGGACATATTTCATTATACTTTTTGAATTTGCCGATTCTGTAGTAGAGTAATCTGGCCTCTTTCCGTTTTACACCCACTCCCACATCTAACCCCATCATCTCCTCTCTCCTTGTCGTTTTCCATCAATTCCTCCATTTCTTTCTCCCCTCTTCATTCTATATTTATCCACCTTCTCACACTTCCTCTCATCCACCCTACCTTCTCTCCTTTCCTTTTCCCTCAGCCATATTTCTGTCCATCACCTCCCTTCTCATGCATTCTTCTGTCTCCTCAATCACTTTGACTACCCTCTTGGTTTCAAGCTCGTTTTAGCGTAGTCATACATCCCTTAAATCAAATGTGCTGTTATTTCTTAGAGGAAATGTCCAGAGACAGACACAGGAGAAAAACAAACCTTTGGCCTAGAGAACAGAACAGCGCAGGGTCATGCAGAGGATATTGTGTTATCATGTTTTATTTAGCGTGACGTGTGGATGGTTTTTGAGATTGACAGTGAGGGATTAATAGTTTTAAGAATTGTCACTTTTAGGAATAGATTTTTGACCAATTTAACAGAAAAAAGAATCAAACAGCCCATTTGACAGGACATTTGAGCTGAAAAACTAGTGAGTAACAAGATAAAGGGTAAAATAAATCCTCTTAAGATATTGTTCCTGGATATTTTTGGATATTAAACAACGTCCGGTTGTGTTTAATGAAAGCAGAGACAACGGCAAAAGAAAACAAGCTGCATAAAACTGTTCAAACCCTGATCTAATCTACTGTGCAGCTCAGACTATGTTATAAGAACAAACAAATGCTAATCTGCTCCTAATTAAAGATAATGATAATAGATTTTATTAAATAGCGCCTTTCATGGGACCCAAGTCCACTTTACACAAGGTAAGGACAGAGTAAGGCAAATAATAAAGTACTTTTTTGTAACAGTTTGGTTTTATAGTTAAATGTAATAATACAGCTTCAATTAAGATCTTTTGGTCCAATAGATGGAAATCTATTACACACATTAAACCTAAGCAGAAACAACCTTAACTTAAAGGGGACCTATCATGCAAAATGCACTTTTTAATGTCTTTTATACATAAATATGTGTCCCCGGTTTGTCGGTGAACTCACGCAGCGTCAGAAAATAAAAGCCTCTCTCTTTTCCTCCGTACCCAAATCTCTAAAAACGGGGCTGATACAGATTTGCCGCCGATATGACGTCAAATCGGCGGCGGACCCACAGCCCTATCAGAAACGTTGCTATCAGAAACAATGCCCGACTGTTTTGAACGTAATATGGTCGGTGTTTACATTAGCATCGCTAACACTCAGAGCTAACCTGTGCTGGAGAGCATGTGTGTGAAGAAGCAGGAAATAAAAAGGAACTCACCTTGTGGTATAACCGGCAAGAGAGAAAGCCTTTGAGCTCCATACTGTTTCAGAAATAATCCTTGATCTAATATCCTTGCGTTTCATCGCCGCAGCATTTTAGACAGTATCTGCCAGGTCCCGGCCGCATGATCCGGCATAGGCTCCGCCCCCTCTCATTATTTATTATTTTCAGTTTAAAAAAAAAAAAAAAGCTTTATTATTATAATTTGTTTGCCTTTATTGATACAGGTGAACATCTCACTGAGACACAGGGTCTCATTCTAAAGAGAGACCTGTTTATACCCAGAATCAGCACTTTGTAACAGGAAGTGAAATAGAGGGATATGAGGCATGGCTATAATGGGTGATCTGTTTGGTTTAACACTTCATAGACATGTTTTTTATATGTTCTTATATATCTGAGACCTATGCTATTGCCTAACAATAGCATGATAGGTGACCTTTAAGTTATGAGAATTTGGTTTTCTGGAAATAACTTTGAGTTTTTGAGCCCAAGTTTTAACATTACTAATTCATCTCAGCCTAACATGAGATCAGGACGAGAGCTACTGTATAGCTTCTTTAAAAAACGATTAAGCCCTCATGTTTAAACACAGGTTGTCCTACTTAAATATACACACACACACACACACACACACACACGCACACGCACACGCACAAGCACACGCACACAGTCACACACACAGTCACATTCACACAGCTGTGTCATCTGCTATGTGTTGATTGGTCCCTTGGAACATCATTAATTGGAGCTAAACAGCTAAATATAGCGATGCTATAGTGATTAGCCCTGATAGCATGGGGATGTATGCTGCTCATTAGCGGTGCTAGCTAACCACACTCTCACACTCTCACCCACACACACACGGTTGTGTTTTGGAAGCCATTTTTAAGTAATGATCTGATTTGCAGTCTTATCTCCATGTCCAAACCGGTTTTCAGTTTGGTTCAAGTCTTTTTCGAGTTCATCGAAATGTGTGATTTGTTTAAAATACAAAGGCTCATGTGAGCTTTAATTTTTAGAGTTGGCAACCTGTGAGAAATGAATCTGTACCCATGGCAGTGGTATTACCTTTCTATTGTACCTATCAAACCAGAGGACAATCTTCTCTTATAGAGGGTTCAGAAATGGGTTCACACTGCAATATCAGGTGTTTGGCCATAGGAAATAGTTTCTCTCTGTATGTGTGTGTGTGTGTGTTGTGTGTGTGTTGTGGATTTTGTAGCACAGTCTTCTGTACCCACATCTATCAGCTTTCAGCAGCTTGAATTAAACCACTCTTCCCTGCTGAAAGACTGTCAGCACTATTCAGATGTGTTTCTTTAAGCTCCGATATCCAGAATGGTCAGTTTTAGCTGTCGCAGCTAAGTGGACGAGCAGATGGGGATAACTTCAGTTTACAAATGAAGGGTCAGGCAAATACAGAAAAAAGGGTGAATCCAGGTTTAATTTTACTTTCAGTCTCAAACTAAACTCCTCAGTAGGAGCAACTAAAGAAAGTAGATTGTATCCTTTATAAGTACAGGCTAGCCATTTGCCAGTTTTATTCTAATCAAAGGTCATTTCTCACTTGTTCTCATCAAACTCTTGGCAAGAAGAGAATACGCTTGCCTCCCAAAACGGTCACATATTTCTTGATTACGTTCATTCTTATTCATCACATGTAAGAAAGTATGATAAAACGATGTCCCGGTTGATTTGGCAGCGAATGTTATTGTCCAATAATCTGTAACAGAACGCTGTTATCGTCATTAAAACTTCCCTTGTTGCTGATCCTAGATAATGTTACTTTGTGAAATCTACGTTGAAATCAAACGGAGGAGAGCTTTAAACGTTAGCTGTTAGCTCTTAGCATCCGGTGGGAAGCGCAGTCCTGCTTGACTAAATATTGCCGCTAACATGAACTATTATTAAAGTTTGATTTAAGTGACATGACCATGGTAGAAATACAGTTATTTTAATGTTTTAACTTCAAAATGTGATCTATATAGGAAATGTTTAACAAGCACTAGCTCTAGAACAGGGGTGTCAAACTCAATTTCATCACGGGCCACATCAGCATTATGGTTGCACTCAAAGGGCCGGTTGTAACTTTAAGACTATATAAAAATACATATATAAATATTTAATATATATAAAATAATGTATTATATTACATCATTGCCTCTGCATTGGATTATTATCAGATAGGGTAATAACTTCACAATTAACTACGTCTGAAAGCAGAAGTCTAGGGCTAATAATTGCAAGTCTGTTCAGTAAGAATGTCACAAAATGATTTAAAAAGAAAAGCCAAATTCTGGAAAAAAGTAATATTTTTGAGAAAAAGGCAAATTCTAAGAAAAAAGGCATATTTTGAAAAAAAAAAAAAAATTCTGAAAAAAAAGTCAAATTTGAGATGCATTGTGGGACATGTAGTTTATGGGCAACATGCTTCTTTAAAGTAGCATGTAACCGTATAAAAAACATATAATATTTTTTGCAAGCTCTTATGGGGCCACAGAAAATGAAGTGGCGGGCCGGATTTGGCCCCGGGCCTTGAGTTTGACACCCCTGCTCTAGAAGAAGCTTCTAACGTGTCATTTAATCCACTAATAACACGTTTTTTCATCAAAGCAATACTGTCATTCTTTATCTTATCCTTGGAATTACATGTTTTTTTTTATGCAAATAACCACTTAGATTCATCATTGTTTACACGGACTGCCGTTGAATATCATTTTTCTTGACAGGACAGAAACAGTTAACAGTGAGTAATACAAGCTAATTACAAAACCAAATAACAATAAAAACGGTAAAGAAACGTCCGATATGGCGCATCGATACTAATCAATCGGTTTCAGCCGCAATAAAATGGATAGTGTGATCGTGGTTTCTCAAATTAAAAACATGAATCCCCTTAAAAAGGAACATGTGTAGGTAAAAAGATGATATGAGATGACAACCACTCTTTGTGTCAGGTCGGTTGTTTCTCCATAATCTCCGGCTGTAGAGTGTTCCTCTGGGGCGAGGAGCCAGAGTTCAGAGGTGTTCCTACAGTTAAAGTTTCCTACCAAAGCAGTGAAATAAGAGCAACTGCTCGCAGGGAATAAGAGTCACAACTCAGCACTCTTCTCATTTTGGAAAATGAATCACCTTCTTCACCCCCCCGCTCTGTCTGATTGCAGTTTTCATTTTTGTCAGCTTGGCTCGAGCTCAGAAAAGTTCCCTTGCTTTTCCCCCCACATGGTTTCTATCGTCTGGATTAAAGTGAAATGGATAGCGGGTCAATATGGCGAGGGGAATTGCTCCGCGCCGCTCCGAATTGTCCTCAACTCCATTACAATGTAATCATAAATCTGTGTTTGCCTGGACATAATCGGTGTATGTCAGCTTGACAGACAACCTGAGCGAATACATGAGAAGGGAGGTGTTTCAGCAATGGAAGATGTTTGATAGTGTGCGTGTGGAGAGGTTTAGACGGCACCTGGGCAATGTCAGGTCTCATTCTCTTTATTTGATATGCTTCAATGTGTGTCTAAACTCAGCGAGGTTAAGGTCGCAGTGCTCTGCCTTTGCTCACTCTGTAGCGTCTCAGTGGGAGTTTGGGGTTGTCTAGCATCATCGGCTAATCTTAGCTACATCTGTCACACTTCCAAAACCTCCGCCCTTTGGCTGCTGCTGCTCAGATCAACACTTTTCCATACAAGTTCACAGAAAAGTTGTTCCAAAAAACACTCTTCTGATTATAGAAACGAGTCCAATCCAATTTTTAAAAGTCTGACATATGGCTTCTTGAACTTTCCTTGATTATATGCAGGCTTCTTTAGTGTCAGACAAGAGTCAAATGTGTTTCTCTTGCATGTTTAGTGACATAAAAAGCTGGTAAACAAGACAATGCATTGTGTGGGTTGAACCACATTAGTCAGATCTTGCAATATTATAAAAGTAGTAATATGCAAATCGTATCCATAAAAAGTCGATGCCTCCCGTTGTGCTTTTCTCTACACTGCATATTCCAAAAAATCTGCTTTTGCACACGTTCTTTATTTTGGTCAGAACGGCCTTCTCAGAGGCTTTAAGGTGTCTAAGAAGTTTTACATTTGTCTTTCTGAAACTTGCAGATATGAGTGTGTTACCGTGATATGTTTCTGCAAGGCAAAAAGATATCTTCAGGAAAGTTTATGCTCACACTTTACTTTATTTAGTGAACAGGACGGGATACAATTACATGTGTGAGCTTCTGGGATTGGTTTTAAAGAGAGAATCTTTGAGGTAAAGTTGTCGCAGTATCAGCTCTTATTCCATTCAGATTTTAAGCTTTGAATAAAAACGGTATTGTAGGAAAAGTCCGTGGGGGTCTTAAAAAGTATTAAAAGTTGATAAATCAATTAAGGCTATTAAAAAGTATTAAAGGGCATTTTCCAAGGTACATTTTGTAGCTTGTTTCAATAAGTATATGAACTGTCCAAAGAGGTTGTATTCTACAGTGTGCCTGAATGTAATCATTGCGTAGGTGTGTAGTGTGATTCTGTGTAGTTTATTTATGGCATCCCGTTGGATTTGACGTCATCTGAACAGGACATCGCGCGCTCACTGCTTGATAGCGCGCGAAGGTCCGTTTACGCTGGTTGTTAAACAACATCGTTATGGGGAAATGCAAGTCTGCGTCCAAATGGTTGGAAGATAAGGAGGAAGGACAATCAATACTGTATATAGGAAATGTGAGGTAAAGTGTGTCGCCAAGGTAACCGGTTAGAACTCAAAGTGGCGATGAGGTCTTAAAATGTATGGAAAGGGTCCAAAGATCCAAAAATACTTAAAGTTCCAAAATACTTAAAGTTCCAAAAATACTTAAAGTCCAAAATACTTAAGTTCCAAATACTTAAAGTTCCAAAAATACTTAAAGTTCCAAAATACTTAAAGTTCAAAATATCGTAAATTCCAAAAATACTTAAAGTTCCAAAAATACTTAAAGTTCCAAAATACTTAAAGTTCAAAATACTTAAAGTCCAGAAATCTTAAGTTCCAAAATACTAAATTCCAAAAATACTTAAAGTTCCAAAAATACTTAAAGTTACAAATATACTTAAAGTTACAAAATTCCGTAAATTCCAAAAATACTTAAAGTTACAAAATACTTAAAGTTACAAAATTCCGTAAATTCCAGAAATACTTAAAGTTCCAAAAATACCGCAAATGGTTGGAAGGACAATCAATACTTGGACAATCAATACTTTATATAGTCAATGTGAGGTAAAGTGTGTCACCAATGTAACCGGTTAAAACTCCAAGTGGCGATGAGGTCTTAAAATGTATGGAAAGGGTCTTAAAAAGGTCTTAAACGGTCTTACATGTGACTTCAGGATTCCTGCATATACCCTGTCCTACAGAGTCCCACAGTGTTGGATGGGGTTGAGTTCAGGCCAGTTCTCAAGTTCTTTGGGTTTCTGGGATAACCTTTTTCCTTTTTGTTGTTATAATGGTATTTGGTAGTAGATTAGTCTTGGAACATAATATATATTGAACAGAGGATAGACATAGTTATTGTTGGCAGATAAATATACAACTTTTATCAAGTCAGGAACTTAAATCCTGTCGAGTTCTTCCAGTGGGGAAATGATGTATTTACGTATACTAGAAATGGGCATGGGGTTAGTTGCATGAAACTCAGGTCATCCCCAAACTGGTGCAACAAAATGTTTAGAGCAATATTGTCTCATTGTGTGCTGTTGCATTAAGATAGTCTTTATTTAAGACTTACAAAGGTACACAACATGCACATGAGCTTCAGACGATACAAAGTCTAATCACTCATGAGATAAAGCAATTGCTGTGTTTCTTTTCCTGGACATGTGATGTTTTATTTCATGAAGAATGTACACCTTTATTTCAAAGCCACACGGCCTCATAAAAAACTGAAGGAAATCTGACATGCTTCACAATGTCAAGCTGCCTCCACTCACCATCAATTTGTCTAATTATTATGTATAAACCAAATCAATTAAACCGACTCTTGCTGATAAATTAGGTGAGAGTGAGTGACTGTTATTCCCCCCCCCCCCCCCGGTGTGTTGCACAGCCTCGCCTGTAAAGCTGTCCAACAACTGCTATTTGTGGAGAAATTATGATGAACACTTCCATGTAGCCTCTCAGGTAACAAATCAAAGCAGACGTTTTGAAAGAGGAGAAAGCGGCTCTGCTTCATCGCGGCCTTGATGAATAGCTTTCGCCGCCCTCGTGTATTTGTTACTCGATGAACGGAAACCGTGTAACTATAACTCTCGTCGTCAAGGCGCTCAAACTGTCAACCTTTACTTTTGACTTTGAAAGAAAGACTTTATGAATAGCCAATTTCATTTTCGGCATCTTAAACCTGGCAACTGTCGACTCAATGTGACGATCTCTAGGAGACAAGAAGAGACATTAGTCATGAAGGGAATACACCATGGCTTACTTTTCAAATAGTTAGTGTATATATCCAATTATCCAAGTGTGTTACACGCTGCACAATTGATCAACATTTTTGCAAAATTGTGATATGGACTAGTGCAACATTCACATGACAAGAAGCAGTTCTTTTCTAAAAGGCTAAGTATGTGTTAAAATACATATATTTTTGTAGTATTGTGGAGATGCTTAAAAATCATATTTTACAGACTTAAATAACACATTTGTTTGGTACAGATCCTCTTATGAACATTCAAATTGTAGACCGTTTACATGCACACAAACATATCTAACACACAGCATGGAAGGGTGAAAACCCCAAAAGCATGATAGGGCCTCTTTAAAAATGTATGATGCAAAAGATCTTGAGTCACAATTAGTTTTCACGATTGTGCAGCCCTACTTTGTTGACATTGAAAGTCACCAACCATCCTTTAAGAATTATGATATATATATATATATTTTTTTTTTGTGGTAGGTGTAGTTTTTCCCTCCTATGCCAGACATGTAATTTTGAAAGTGATCCCTCACATTAAGTGTGGTTCTCTGACCCGAGGGTAACATCGGTCGCTGCCTCTCTGCACTCTGAGGCTTCTGGCTGCGGAGTGATTTTCTTTTTTGAAGGTTTTGATGGCTGTCGCTTTTTGGGAAAAGGCCCGGCTGCAACCCGGCACTTTCTTCACGGTTCCTGAAGCGTGGAACCGAGGAAAATGTTCCGTGCTGCAGATTTCTGACCTGAGAGGAGTCGGGACAACAGTTTTGGATTACACAGCTGTGTGGGCCGAAAGTCAAGTGGTTTCTTCCCGTCTTTTGCTGACAGCTTCGCTTTTCGCCCTCTCACTCCCTGGCAACCGTCCTGGTGTAGCGATGCCAGGTCTGAAAGACTTCCCGTATCAGGGTCACCTTCAGTTTGAAAAGTCTAATGTTTCCATAGGAATTTCTCTTTATTGAAACTGGTGCAAAGACAAGTTAACACACATCTTCTTAGAGCCTTTGTGGGTCTGGGATCAGCTTCTACATTTAAGGGCATATGGTAGATGATACAATCAAATAAAAGACATTCAATATCTTCCTTTAGCATATTCAGTATTATCTCAAAGGATGAATGAACGTCCTGATGTACCGTTGCTCCTGTGAGGCAGGCGTTTTCTTTGGAACATTACATGGCTTAAATTCCTTGTTTTGTAATCCTCTGTGTTTGACGAGCACATGTCCTCTCTGTTCAAATAATCAGTCCTGCTGTCTCTCCCCTTTACGCGTCTGCTCTTATTGATAATACGTTTCAGATTCAGTTAATCATATGAACGAACACAAACACTACGCAGCATGGAGCGTGACACGAGGGAGAATGTAATGTGATTCTGTGAGAAATTGAAATGACATTATTTAACGTGATGTGTGGATAAATCACACCGACGTCAGATGGATGTGGAACGATTTATGTCTCAGCGTTGAAAGCCAGAGTTGCGATTGTTGGACTGTAGTAGCTGTAGGATCTCTGATGAAATAAGAGCGATGGCTGATGTGGTGCAACCAGTGACTGTTTCTTTCTCAATTCACCCCCCGCCCTAACTCCCCCACGCCCGTAAGGACTAATTCCCCTTTGACCGACCTCTCTTTGCCCCGGCGTATTGTTCTATCCAGAGTAATGATGATGATTTATGAGCTGAGAGCGACTGCTGAGAAGTGGACTGACTCACTCTTTCCGTTGGACTTTACCTGAAAGCTATTGTTTTTTTTTGGGTTAAAGCGTGTTTGCATGAAAGTAAAGAAAAGTTGATGACATGTTTTACATACACACATTCACCCTCGCATGCACAGTTTGCACAGTTCATGTGTGTTTGGCTGCTGCTTCTATAGTCAAAATGGAAGCAAATGTTT
>JAAOOA010000048.1:1057500-1097500 GCA_012861695.1 Trematomus loennbergii
ACACTTCATTATATGCATTGTCTGTCAAATAAAGCACCATGTTTCTCAGACCCAACCCCTTCTGACCTCTGTCCTCTGTCCTCTGTCCTCTGTCCTCCAGCTGATAGCGGTGTATGATATCATTGTTTGGGTTAAAGCCTAATTTGTCGATTACAAAGAAAATCTCCTCCAAAAGTGATCTAATTTCTGTTAATTACTTCCTTCACCTCTTCTTTTATACACATCAACATACAACAACCATCTATTGAGCTTGTTAACATTTCATGATATGCATGTTCAAATCCCTCACCTTCTGACCTGTCCTCTGTCCTCTGTCCTTCCCCTCCAGCTGATAGCGGTGTATGAAGAACAGGAGCCCCACCATGGAGGAGACGGTACCAGTGCCAGCTCCACGGGGACCCAGAGCCCCGACCTGTTCGCTGTGGACCTCAGCGGGGCCTCGGCCTTCCAGCCCTACCAGGCCAGCAGCGAGATCGAGGTCACGCCTCCGCCTGCGCACCAGTAAGTCCCAACCAGGAGAGGACCTCAGGGTCTATAGAGCATGTACACGACAATAACTCCGAATGTGGCTTTTAGCACATTTACAACTTCTAGGGCCTTTGGGCTTTCAAGTGTCTCTGGGTTGTAGATCTAGCTCAAACTCAATATTGACGGAGTAACAGACGTCTCTTTCCCAATGTAATTCAATGGGATTACATTACGTGACTGATAAGGAAGTTGTAATACCTATGTAAAATAGGCTGTGGTCTAAAAACGTTTACCCTTTCACATGTTAGGTTTAACTTATGAATGTTAAAGGTCACCTATCATGATATTTTTAGGCAATAGCATAGGTCTCAGATATAAAAAAAAACATGTCTATGAAGTGTTTTGCTCAAAATACCAAACAGATCCATTCTAGCCATGCCTCATATCCCTCTATTTCACTTCCTGTTTCAAAAGTGCTGATTTTTGGGTATAAAGCTTTAAAAAAGAAAAGAAATTGATAAAAAAAAAAAGGAGGGGGCTGAGCTCATGCGGGACCCGGCAGCTGTCTAAACTAAATACTGCCGTGATGAAACGCCATATCATGGATTATCAAGGATTATTCTGAAACAGTATGGAGCTCAAAGGCTTTCTCTCTTGCCGGTTATACCACAAGGTGAGTTCCTTTTTATTTCCTGCTTCTTCACACACATGCTCTCCAGTACAGGTTAGCTCTGAGTGTTAGCGATGCTAATGTAAACACCGACCATATTACGTCCAAAACAGTCGGGCATTGTTTCTGATAGCAACGTTTCTGATAGGGCCGTGGGTCCACATTTCAGATATTACGTCATATCGGACGCAAATCTGGATCAGCTCCGTTTTTAGAGATTTGGGTACGGAGGAAAAGAGAGAGGGTTTTATTTTCTGATGCTGCGTGAGTTCCCCGACACACCGGAGACACATTTATGTATAAAAGACATCAAAAAGTGCATTTTGCATGATAGGTCCCCTTTAAATATAACATTTTGAATGAATACATGTCTTGTTCAACTTTCGGTTTTTAGCTCAACCCTCGAAGTTTACTTGTGGTTACAAAAAAAACACTAAAATGCCTACTTAGCGCTCGCTATCATAGTGTTGTCCCTTTCAAAGTGTTTTTTTTAAGTATATGAAGTTTATTATAACAACCTAATTATCCTGAAGTCTTGTTCAACAATCTGTGGTACCTAGCTCGCCCCTCTCGTGTCACTTCTGTGTCCAAAAAACAAGCCAGTGACGACAACATGCTAAACCGTAGACCACAAAGCAATGGTGCCTTCAATGTCCACTATTTATAAAAAGTCCATGGTCAACACTGGAAGTAAACAAAAATGAAATGTAGACACGTATAGCTGCATTGAACACCGTGTGTACATGTATGCATTCATTAAAATAGAGGAACCATTAACTAAAGATGCAATCAGGAACTAAAACACGTACTTCACAGATGATTAATAGTTAAGTCTGTTCCTCTCATATCCTCTTTGATACAGATCCGTCACCCTCATTAGCAACATATATCAGAGCTTGCCGCAGTGTACAGTAAAGCAAACAAACAAATTAGCTTATCACAGCCCAGCGGTACCTTAGCCCTGTCCATAAATTCAGTTAATTGGACAGGAGGGCCTTTTTTCTTTTAGCCACAGATAGCCGTTTGATCCCCGGCCAAAGCGGCTAATTGGTTCTATTCGCCGCCTCCTAAATCAAATGTGACGCTGAGCTGCTCTTCCTCTGCAGTCTGCCGGCCAAGTCGCTTCCACACAAGCAGAAGCAAACAAGCAAGCAGCAGATATACAAGAGACAAACACAA
Organism: Trematomus loennbergii; assembly: GCA_012861695.1. NCBI lineage: Eukaryota > Metazoa > Chordata > Actinopteri > Perciformes > Nototheniidae > Trematomus > Trematomus loennbergii. The sequence continues at coordinate 1,059,818 of JAAOOA010000048.1, forward strand.
ACTTATTCTTTTAGATCTCAGATATTCTCTCTCTCTTTGTCCCTCTGGATCTGCATTCATCATAACGCTTAAAGTTGGGACTTCATCCTGCAAATCTAAGAATAAAAACACATTTTATTTTGACTTAATAATACTCCTGTGTAGAAGAGTATTTACAAAACCTTTTAAAGGGGACCTATCATGCAAAATGCACTTTGTACGTCTTTTCTACATGAATATGTGTCCCCGGTGTTCCAGGGAACTCACCAAGTGTCAGAAAACACAACCCTCTCTATTTTCCTCCATACCCAAATCTCTAAAAAGGGGCTGCAACGGATCTGATAAAAACTGATCCAGATTTGAACACTGTCCTGACGTCAGGACGGTGGCGCTACGGCTATTGGGCCAACTCCACCAATCAGGAGGAGACAGCCACGGCCATTGCCGTTCGAAAGCGCTGGAGACGCTGTAGTACATATGCCAGGCCTGTAGATGGTGCTGTTCTCACTGAATCTCCTTGCAAAAACAGAGCTAGAAATTGTCAAATTGAGCGAAATGAGGCATGGCTAAAATGCATGATCTGTTTGGTATTTTGAAAAAAAAAAAGTATAAATATGCCTTATATAGGTATGGTCCTACACTATATTATTAAATATAGCATGATAGGTCCCCTTTAAGTGAAGTTGGTTATGAGCAGCTCGTTAGGGTCGTCGATGGAGACGCTTGAGAAAGAAAAGTCTTCGTGAGACAAGACGATATATAAGATAAGATAAGATGTAGTTTATTAATCCCAATTTGGGAAATGTTTGCGTAACAAACAAGGCATCGCACATAAGTAGACATGTAAAGAGTAGACATAAACAATTCTCAAATGTAAACATCTCAAAATAGAAATAAAACGGCATTAAAAAAGTAGAGAAGTAGAAAATATATGAATTGATATAGTACAGGTTTAGACATATTCACCATGATGTTATCTAAAGCAATAAAACAATACGTCTTATTCAGGAAAGGGGACAATTACAGTAACCTCTGCAGTGGCTCAGGGGCTTGGACTGTGAGCCGTAGGGTCGCCGGTTCAAGTCCCCGACCAGACCTACAAATGGAGTGTGACTGCTACTTGGAGAGGTCCCAGTTCACCTCCTGCCCTGCCGTGGTGCCCTTGAGCATGGCACCGGACAACCCGCTTCCCCCCCACTCCCATTGCTCCCCGGGCGCTGTACAATAGCTGCCCACCTCCTAGTACTAGTAGACTACTGGTGCTAGGATGGGTTAAAAGCAGAGAACACATGTCACTGTGTGCTGTGTGCTCTGCATGTGTGACCATTAAAGAGGGGCTCATCCCTCCCCAATATTATATTATCTGGCATCAATTTTGTAAGAAGTCACTTTTCAATCCATCTTTTGACTGTATGGAATTCTCCCTTATTATAGCTTGTTCTGATAACCCTTCACCAGCAGCAGTCTTTCCCTATTGAGTTTATTCTTGTTTACATTATGGCCAAACTAGTCTTTTTTCCATGGCTGCAGGATGCACGTGTTGAATGTCACTGCAGATATTTAAGCTGTCAAAAATTAGAATAAAAAACAAACAAATAATGCTGTTGCAACATTCTCTGTAAAACTCTGGATATTTCAAAGAGAAAACGATAAGCCCAAAACATAATAAGATATCCCTATATTTAATTGACTGTCCTTGTCCACTGTGATGGATTGATGGAGAACCGCTAAAGGGTGCACTTTAAAATCCCACTGTCATAAAGCACAGAGCATTTTAATCATATTACTCATACCCAACTTTTCTAAATGTCTCTTACAGACATATTAAAACATGGTCCAACTCACACTCTCACACCAATTAGTAATATATACAAATTGAAGTTAATTAGAATATATTATTAACACTCGAAAAAGTTGGCATATGGCTTATCCGCTAATGACCTGTGAACTGACATTGATTGACACGCACACGCACACGCACACACACACACACCACACCACACACACACACACACACACTGGGAGGTCACTGCACTCCTAATTGGATTCCTGGGTGAGAGGCTGAATGTGAATATGCATTAAAAAATGGAAATCGTGGGCATAATCACACCTGCCAGTTATGTCCAATTTCACCATCTCCATAATAATTTCTAACCCCGGTTAATTGACGACACGGAGTCTCATCGGCTGCTTTTGATTGGGTTTTTAGGAGAAATGTCTGTCATGAGCCCCTAATGAGGATGGCTTTCAATCAGAGATTTCTGTTGGGTAGTCTCTGCCAGTTTTCTTGTGTGATTAAGCTTATTAGGCAGAGAGCTCTATTGAAATCACAACTTGATTAATGTTAGTTTCTTGGCTCTGCAGATACGACAAGAATGATCAAAGGCCAATGCAAACGGTATACTGTGAACGTGTGAAGTCGAAATGCAACAATTATTTTTAAAAGTCATACTTGACGTTCATAATTATGTTATTATTATTATCTGAAATTCAGTAAAGCGTTACCTGACACTCTGCAGTCACTGTGGAATGTGTGATGTTAATAATATGTTCGTTGGTCATTTCTCTAGAGGTTTGCTTTACAGAGGAAATAATAATGTTATCTGTTAAAAATACAAATAAATAAGATCTCTGTGGTACTAACTGATACAAAAGAAAACGTATGAAGTAGAACATCGGCAAAGTGTTACAAGTTACACAAGTCTGTACACGACCTAATAGTTAATAGTACAGTTAAAATGATAAATAAAAACCACTCATTTCTCTTCAAGTCATGTTTACAAACTTAAAATGAATCTGATTGGACGATGCTGTAAACATGTTTTGGCTTTTCTTCTCGTAGTGAAGTTTTAAAATCGTAGCGTTCAGGGCTCGTAGACATGTACATTGCTGATGATGAAGTAGCATTTGGTGTTGGATATAAGTACACGGTAATCATCACTTTAGTTCCTCTGAGGAGGTACCCTGATGCCTCCGGGAGATGTAGTTTAGGAAGTGTTGAGACTTCTTGTCCCGAGAGCTACGTCCACTCCTGATCTCCATCCTGCCGCTCAGATCCCACGCTCCTGTGACCCCACAACAGCACTCAGACAATTACATGACACACACACACACACACACACACACACAAAACACACATAAACACACACAAACACACATTTCCAGATTCTCAACAAACTGTAGCTGTTGGCCCAGATAGTACCAAATACCAAATACAAACACATGTGTGTTTGAGTGCACACAATATACAAACTAAAAGACATCCTTACCCAATAATGTTACACAAACCCATACACACATTTGTAATTTCCACACACACAAATAGCCACTTGCACAAATGAACGTAGCTCTAAACAAACGTATTAAGTGTACAAACACACACACTGACCTTCAACCTCATTAGTTCATCAGAGCGTATCTACACACACACACACACAGGGACACAAACACATATGGACATTTTTAATCTGGCAGTTAGTCTCACAACACACACACAGTCTAATAACTGTTGACCCAGACACACACTTCCTTTGGACAGATTATAGTGGTTCCTGTATACACACACACCACACACACACAACACACACACACACACACACACACACACACACACACACACACACACACACACACACACACACACACACACACACACACACACACACACACACACACACACACACACACACACACACCACACACGCACACGCACACGCACACGCACACGCACACGCACACACGCACACACACGCACACACACAGAGAGCATCCTGGAGGAGAACATGGGAACATGACTCTTGGTGTTTCATGCGAAGAAGATATTTTTAAACAGACTTACTAATTCTGTTACACTCCATATCTCTTGTGTGGTCCGCTGGGCACATTTCAGCCAATCAGAAACGTCCTGTGGGATTATGGAGAGGTCCGAAAAGTGGAGATTTTTAACGTCATAACAGTGTTTCTTGTGTACGGCGCAGGCTGTGTTGTTATTGGACCTTGGCCCACTTCCCACGCGCTGCAACTTCTACACCGAGTGAAGAGTTTTAATGGAAGGCTTCCACTTGCTCTTTATTCTCATCCTCATATTGTTGTTCCCACACAATGGGAATGCATGGCACTAAACTACAACTGATTATTCCTCAATGGGCTGATAATGGCATCTCAATGATTAATCGACCTTTATAAACCATAATGTTTGAGGAACAGAATTAGTTCCAGCCTATTTTAATCAATCATCCCCAAACATCTTATTAAATGACTTGTCTTGAGTCTATTATCTAGAGCTAGGAGTCTGCTATACATTATTTTCCAATAAGGTGATATCCTACAAATGAGTACCACACAGTATTATTCTCTCCTCCAAAGGCCAGGGTAAGGATTTTAGGATGATCTGTTTTTAAAAATCTACATATCGTTGTGTCGTGGATCCGATGTAACACTCACAACATTGAAGAATAAGACACAGAGATGGTTGAAGTCACATATTATATGGCTGTACAGCGTTATAAGAGACATTACCTTGCACCAGTCAATAGCGTAATGTCGCTAAATACTAAGTCAATCTCACAGTTATATACTCCCACTGACCTGACATGGTATTGTATTGCATTTCCTGACCCCCCAGACTTTAAAGTGGACCTATCATGCTATATTATAATAATATAGTATAGGACCATACCTATATAAGGCATATTTATACTTTTTTCTTTTCAAAATACCAAACAGATCATGCATTTTAGCCATGCCTCATTTCGCTCAATTTGACAATTTCTAGCTCTGTTTTTGCAAGGGCTGATTCTGTGAGAACAGCACCATCTACAGGCCTGGCATATGTACTACAGCGTCTCCAGCGCTTTCGAACGACAATGGCCGTGGCTGTCTCCTCCTGATTGGTGGAGTTGGCCCAATAGCCGTAGCGCCACCGTCCTGACGTCAGGACAGTGTTCAAATCTGGATCGAAACATATGATTATCAGTATTTTCATTGTTACCTATTTTCTATAAAGTGAAGATTTGTTTACAATACTTCTGATACATGCTCCGATAGAATAACTGTATGCTGTTGAAAAAAGAAACATGATTATATAAAACAGTTGTAACACCCTTGCTCTTCCTTGTGTCTCTCAGATATGCCCCTCCACGTGCGGCGCAGCAGCGACCCCGCCCTGCTCACCGTCAACGGGCCCTTCAACGGCGGAGAATCACGAGTCCAAACCGAAGAGCCGCCATCGAGGAAGAACCCGACTCGATGGTCTACCACCGCCGGGTTTCCTCAAGGCTCGACACAACTCCGGCACCAACAGCCTGGAGAGAAAAGTACGTGTCAAACCAGAGCTGGAGATGAGGGTGATATTTGATTTAGTGATGTAGGAGTTACAAGTCAAGTGCATACAAGTGCAGTGTCACAGATACACAGAAGACAGTAAGGTGAATATACAAGAACAGACAAATAAAAAAGGGTTAGCAGGGTTCTTACGGTCATTAAAAACCTGGAATAGTCATGGAAATTCAAAATGCTAATTCCAGGTCCTGGAAAAGTTATGGAAAACAATTTTTTTCCTAAAGTGTTGGAAAAGTCATGGAAATGTAACTAAAGTTGCATCAAATATAATTTTATTTTATCTAATCGCCAAAATAGTAATACTATAATGATAATAAATACTGTATCGTATAGTAAGGAAACATAAAATGGAACCGCTGAGAAAGAGTAATCTTTTGGTCATGGAAAATTAGGTAAAGGTCATGGAAAGGTCATTGAAAATCATTGGTGAGAAAGTGTATGAACCCTGGATTAGACAATGATATCAATAAAATGATAAGAGAGGTTTTAAAACCAGAGCTAGAGATGGGGCTCATTCAAATAGATGGGATTATGTTGAAGGAACCATTTGAAATTCAAGTCCACTATTTGATTTATACAGTACAGAAGCACTGGTGGGTTTATATACCTGTACTTCTTTCAAATTGGCACATTATCCTGTCTTTACAAACCGATAAAATAGGGCTGAACGATTGGTCGAATGTTATCAAGATCGCAGTATGGACCATAGCATTTTGAAGGAAGTGTAGCCGAGTGGCTTTGATGTACCCAAATCTTATTCGACAGACTTAACACAACTTATGATTTTTGTTACAGATCTTCATAAGAAATAATAATGTACTTGTAATTATCATTAAAACACGATCAAACCCTCAATATTGTGAATCAAATCCCAATTGCAATACCAGACAAAATAAAATCCCAATTATAATTTTCTCCAAGTTGTGCAGCGTTACTTTAAAGGGGACCTATCATGCAAAATGCACTTTTGTACGTCTTTTCTACATGAATATGTGTCCCCGGTGTTCCAGGGAACTCACCAAGTGTCAGAAAACACAACCCTCTCTATTTTCCTCCATACCCAAATCTCTAAAAAAGGGGCTGCAACGGATCTGATAAAAACTGATCCAGATTTGAACACTGTCCTGACGTCAGGACGGTGGCGCTACGGCTATTGGGCCAACTCCACCAATCAGGAGGAGACAGCCACGGCCATTGCCGTTCGAAAGCGCTGGAGACGCTGTAGTACATATGCCAGGCCTGTAGGTGGTGCTGTTCTCACTGAATCTGCCCTTGCTAAAACAGAGCTAAATGGTCAAATTGAGCAAAATGAGGCATGGCTAAAATGCTTGGTTGGTATTTTGAAAAAAAAAAAGTATAATATGTCTCTTATAGGTATGGTCCTACACTATATTATTCAAATATAGCATGATAGGTCCACTTTAAATACTCCAAAACTGGACTATTATACAACAACAACATTGGTATTAATTAAATACCTTTTTGTGTGTAAGATATTTTTTATTGACATCTGGCAGCAAACAATTACACAGTGTTTTTTCTAGACATAGTAATTGTACATCTTAAGTTTGTCTGTCCGAAATGCCTTTTTCTTTTTTTACACAAAGATAAAATAAAAACAGTAAAATATACGAACATTAGGGAGTGATCAGGTCTTCACAGTAAAATCATACGTTTGTAAAAATCAAATCTGGCCTTTGAGGTTTTACGAAATCAGTCCACTTTCTCCATCGTGACACACATAGCTCCAGTTTGTGATTGACAGATGTTATCCTCTCCATTTTGTAAATGTCCATTGTAACATCCATCCATGCATTTGAAGTTGGGCGATCTGCTGATAACCACTTCCTTGTACGCGCTTTTTTACTCGCCACCAGCAACAGATTTAATAAATATTAGTCTTTTTTTAAATAAAGACCTTTTTAATGAATGATGCGTGTCTTTGGTTTCAGGGCAAAGCTATGGACACGTACCGCAGTCTGCCTCGGGATGCTGGGACGTGGGCCAATCAGAGAGATTTCAGAGAGAGACCGCCCGCTCATCGCTCAGCGCCAATCACCCCATGGTGGACCGCTGGCTGGAGAAACAGGAGCAGGTAGGACCGTGTTCACTTCTTAACTTTGGATACGATACGATAACACTTTAAAGGTCGGACATGACTTGTAGCTGTGTTAACAATACTTTCATGTAATGCCGTACACAACTAAAAGACTATTGTTTTTGCTACGACCCCAGAGCACCCGTGTTCGAAAACTGTCTCGAAGCTTCTTCCTTGGCCATTAAATCTAACACACAAAATAAGGGTGTGGCTCATTTGAAACTAATGCACCATCACTTGTAATGGTTGAGTTTACTTGAAGTGAATATACCTGCTATGTGATTCATTTAGCTAACTCTAGACAAAGAGGTTGAAGTAGGAGAGGCTGAGATGTTGATGAGATTGTTACAAAACCCCACACTCACTACATCTCTCTGTTATGTATCTGTACATGAACGCCTCATATCTCAAACTATCCAACATTCGTAGATTTACCGTCCGTCAGCCCTAAGCTCTGTGAAAGCCCGTCTGATTGGCCGGGATCGAGTCCAGAGCCCCTCAATGTAGAACCTTACAAATGAGGAATTTCCACCACGAATCCACAATGACACATAAGTCATGGAGGGAGCGTAACATAATGTTGATACAGTAAATAGCATGAGCCACATACAGAACATATGGTCCTGTTTAAGGGGGGGGGGGGGTTACTGCTGAGGTCATGCACTGCAAAGATTTGTATGAATATGATCATAAACTGTGATAACATATCATGACACACTTGCATGTTTCTGTTCTTACTTGGTGTTTGCAAAGCTTTTATTACAAAAGTATCACTTGCATTATTAGTGATATCTTAAGTAAACATGAAGTGCGTCAAAGAGATGCATGAATCGCCATCTTATCTTTTCATGGGCTGTTGGCTTTTGTCTGTCTAACATCTGTACCGTGTTAAGACATGTGCATCGCTTACTAGGGTTATCTAAATGTACTATTAGAGATAATAATATGACGGTTTTGTTTTGTGACACCCAAGCAAAGTCAAAGTGAATGCTGACATGTTTTAGGCACTCAAAATGGTGCAATACATTTCATGAAGTGAAACAGTGAATGGGATATAAAGGAAAACCAGCATCACACACAAACCAGACAAACAATGTGGAAGCCACATGTCAATCACAAAGCATCCCCGCCCAAAAGCATACCCTGCTTTATTGTCTATTCAGTGCTTCTCAAACTGTTTTCAGTAGTGTACCCCCTTTGAAACATTTTCTCAGCCAAGTACCCCCTGACCAACCCGAACATTTTGATAGAAAAAGCCCATATAAATAATTACAATATAGTGAGTTCCATCATTCCAGCATTTTTTCAAAACAGATTTTTAAGTAATATATGTTTAACAAACCAATGAACAAAATGATATAATATGCAAAACTATAACATACAAAACCCATGCATATACAAGAAGATTTTTCTCCGTTGTCCACGTTCCCTGCTGTAGTGCTGCTACGTTCTAACCACGATTCCATATTCAATGTCTATTTGTTATAATCTAATATTGCAACTGGCTCAGCGTGGTTCCGGGCTACAGCCTGATTTAGCTCTGGTTCTTCCTGTTTCCACCGCAGCGGAGCCGCTCTCAGTACCGAAACCCGGTTCTTAGCTGGCCCCACTCGGCTGCCCGGCAAGTATCAATATTCACGCTTACGTCGGAGGGGGGGCGAGATTAACCTGAGCAATAACAGTTAATGGCGACAAATACAAGTTGTAACAACAAGCTGTAGCGCTGAGCAAAGTGACTAGAACTGACCACACACTTTTAGAACCAGTTAAGCACCAGAAAAGCACAAGAACGGATCTTGAACCCTTCTTGGTTCTAGGAATATTTTATATAAAATTTGGGTTTTCTATTGAACTAATTGTACTTATGATTATTTTTGTAATCATGCATGGTAGTTTTTTAATTAACCTTTTTTATCTCACGTACCCCAAGTACCCCCATTTGAGAATCACTGGTCTATTTGACTCAAAATGGGACAATAATTAGCAAAATTACGTTATAATGTTTTCAAGAAGACTTAAAACTATGCATTGAGACCACAAACTCATGATTAAAATGTTTTCTAAGGTATAAATGAAATAGTGGGGCCATTTTCACAGATAGACTTCTATAGAATCTGACTTCAATTTACTACACTGTTTGCCATTATAATGAAGCATGTTTCAGGCACTTTTTCATTTGCTTCAGATATCCTAGGCACTTATTGACTCTACTTGGTGCTATCTAACTTAAACTTGTTCCTATTTGTATTCCTATATTAGTCTTTCTCACAGTTTCCTTCGGGTTAAAAGTACAGCGACTTCTCACCATTAGAGTGGAGCTGCACCATCTCCCTCTTACAGCAGCTTTCAGTGAGGGTTAAGTGGTGGAGGTCACTGCAGGGTGGTGATGACCTGCTGAAGGCCATGTGCCCTCCTCTGCTCACACACACACACACACACACACACACACACACACACACACACCCACACACACACACACACACACACACACACCACACACACACACCACACACAGGCTGTTGTTGTTGGCCATTGTAGAGAGTCGTCCCGCTGTCACTGCTTTCTGTCTCTTTGATGTGAGCTCCACTTAGCTTTCTTTGTTCCAGGAAAGATGTTGTAACGCTTTTTTTGTGTTGTTCCCCAGCTTTATGATCAAATGACAGAATGGATAAGATACACAGCATTAAGAAGAATCACTTTTGTTAGAAGCAAAAGTCTGTGTCCATTGACTATCATTGTTGTCAGAGTGCTCTCCGTCACAATATTTCATTCTGTTGGAATTCAGATGAATACACAACCAGCGCGTTGCTGTCTTCTGTGAAGCGTTGATGCTTAAGGTTATCATTTGGGATGAAAAGCTGTCTCAATGCACCGGTCTGGATAGAAAAGAGGCTGCACTCAAAGTTATTCTGCTTTTTGGGTTATCCTTTTCTTGCAGTGAGTAATATAGGCTTTCTGTGCATGTCAACGGTCTACAAAGGCTAAAATCCCAAAGTTAGACATCACTGTGTAACACTCGCGCTTCTATAGAGTGGCGAAGTCACGCCCACTTACTTCCGGGTAATGGGACCCTTATTTCGGAAAAATTATGCATTGAAGTCAATGGGGAGAGAAAACGTATCTTTCGATCCCGTTTGAATTGTGCCATGAATTACACATATGATGTTTGTCAATCTTAAAAATAATTTCCATGTCAAAAAAGTCACAGTTTGTCGTAAAACTGTTGAAATATAAGACTATGAAAAATACGTAACTAGAAAGACTACAAATCCCAGAGTCGCGTAAGTGATGTCACAATTGTTTTCCTCCACCATTCAGATACCTAAGATCAGCGCAATATAGATATAATCTATCTATATGGCGCTGGCTAAGATAAGATAACTTTAACAAGATGCCTGTGTGCTTAGTACCACGTTGTTATCATACCAGCAATGGGTCTTGCTCGTTCTTTTGCTTCCCGTCTGATGAAAGGACCAGGAGTGGCTTGATCAAGTTAGCTACCTAGCTAGTAGCTAGCCGTTAGTTAGCATTACAGCCTTGTCATTTTTATTAGCCTTAACATGAAGTAACATTAAGTAACCCAAAATGTTAAACAGTAAGAGTAGTAGTCATATTTCGTGAACCCTTTGAAGAGTACTGTCACCGGTGTGATCATTCTATAATACACAATTTAAGCCCGGGGGAGAAATGCTAACGCTAACGATAGCGATCTTCTCTACTTCATGCTATCTGCACAAATGGTTGACATTAAACATTAAAACGACCAGGCAGTTCAGAGAGAATCAAAGGAAGGCAGGCAGGCAGCTTTGCATGACATTCTTCAGGACGTGTTTCATTGTGGTGATAGTGAGGGTAGTCAATCGTTTGTTGACAGTAGTGACGGCCATCTTGGTGACGTGTGTTGTGTGACCAGAGATGTAGTTCATCGAGCGTTTCACACAAACAAATGTGTTACTTCACAGTTTTACGACACATTTTTTTTTTTTTGACTTGCAAAATTATCTTTTAAATGACAAACATCATATGTGTAATTCGTGGCACAATTCAAACGGGATTAAAGATAATCTTTCTCTCTCCATTGACTTCAATACATAATTTTTCCGAAATAAGGTCCCATGGAGGTCCACCGGAAGGGGAGGACTTCGCCACTCTATTGCTTAGCGCTCCAACACATTGTATGTGATAGACTAAGGGGCGGGACATCTATAAGCAGGTTGACCTATCACAACAGAGCCGTCCAGCTAACCAATCAGAGCAGACTGGGCTCTGGTTTCAGACAGAGGGTGAAAAGAGGTGCTGCAGCACAGACAGTATGAGAAAAATAAAGAGCTTTTTGAACATTAAAGCATGGAGACATGTCCCAGTTCACGCATATTAAATCCATACTGCTTCTGCATACGTTCTTCCGCAGTTCATTATAACACCACAACAAATTAGGCTTTAACACAATTAGCCTAGAGATCCGTTTTTTGTATTAGTATAATAAACCTTTGTTAAAACAGAGCACTATGTGAATGAAGTATAGCACAGCCAGAATATAATATGCAGTGATTTCATTAGAATAGAGCAGCTGGGTGGGGAATGATGAATTGACAATTTCCCGAGTTTAGTTTCATCTTATCTCCCCGATGAAAAAAAAACACACGGAACAGAGGAAATTAGAATAGAGCGCCACATAATGAAGAAGGCCTCTTTTACCCGTGTGGAGAATTAGATTTCTCTCATAACGTACAGAGCGTACCAGAGTGAGGCCAGATTGAATCGCATTCAAATGAATGAAACTGTTTCTCTGCTTCCAAGTGGGAAATGTGCGAGTCGGCAGCACACAGCCACCATCACACTGTGGTAGGTTGGAGCTGCGTTCATAAAGCCCCCCCCCCCCCCCCTCACACACACACACACACACACACACACACACACACACACACACACACACACACACACACACACACACACACACACACAGAGAGAGACTCACACACACACACACACACACACACACACACACCACACACACACACACAGAGAGACTCACACACACTACATTCCCCTCTCCCCCTTTGGCAACAGGTAGGGGGTCGCCATGGCAACAGCGAACTGTCAGTCGAGTGTGTATTAATGAGAGATGTTTGGAGGTGCTGAGGCTGCGGAGAAAATGGAGGTCTGTGTGTGTGCTTGCGTGCGTGTGTGTGTGAGGGTATATTCATGAGACAGGTGTGTGTGTGTGTGTTTCATTGTGTGTGTGTGTCATTGTGTGTGTGTTACATTTTTTGTTACGGGCTTATGGCTTTGACTATCCATGTTTAATGTGTCAGATGTGAGCATGTGTCTAAGACATCCATGCAGACACAAACTTCATATCAGCAAATTAAAACACACACACACACACACACACACACACACACACACACACACACACACACACACACACACACACACACACACTGCAGTCTTTCTTTATTCTCTTTGAAAAGGTATGATTTCTTTATACTTTTCACATATTCTTCCAGTTCCTATACGATCTGTGGATGAAAAGCACGATATATCTCAGATTCCAGGCTAGGAAAAAAAACTCTATTAGACCCTTATACATAGTAACAATGTTGAAGACGAGGCTGCTATCCTGTAGTTCATGAAATGTTGATGCGTTAGGACCAGGACCAGGGTTTTCACAGGGCAGCAGTGAGCGGTTTCATATGTTCACATTACACCTGGAGCTGATTCCCTGCTGTCTGACTACACACACCTTTACTGCTGATGTCTGCAGGCTGCAGCACTAACACACACAACCTGGACCCTATAGACTGTATACTTGTGGCGCAGTGGGTTAGTGCGTTGGTGTTGGGATCAGGGGAGCACAGGTTCAAACCCCACTGCAGTCAGCATGTCGTTGTGTCCCTGAGACACTTCACCCCAAATTGCTCCTGTGGGGATTGCCCACAGTATTGAGTATGTAAGTCGCTTTGGATAAAAGCGTCTAACATGTAATATTAATCGTTGGATCATCCGTAAATAATTCGTCCAACATTTCCCTGCTTCATACCGTATGTGAATGCAACAAATGTCTTAAACACAACCACATTCTTACGTCTTACACCTCATATCTCCTATTCAGCCATTTCATTCATATTTGTAAATGTTTAAACAATGAAGTATTTCCAATTGCAAAAAGGAACTTCCCACAGAATACGTTTATCCAGTTTTAAACAAATGTACACTTTTTAATTGGTGTACAGTTCTGAATAGGCTAAATAAAGCAACTTTAAAAAAGTACTTTTTAAAACTGAGGGAATTCAAATCCAATTGTAAAAGATTTGAGCGTGGTGATAGACAGTAACAATTCAATACCTCTCTTTAGAAGTCAATAGAAAGTGGTGCATTTTGGTTTTATTAAGCAGCAACAGTGGTTTGTTGAAATAGTGCTGCACACAGTTGGTATGAAAAGCCACAGCAACTGCAGCATGACTGAGGAGACGCTTTACAAACGGAAAGTCAATTATGTGTCAACTAAAAATGGGAAATAAACAAATGTCACAGCAGTGAACACACATGGCCAGCATGACATCAACAATGTTTCCCAAAGATCCTCTGCTCTCCACCATGTACCAATACACATGACAATTATTATTTTATGGACTATTTAGTATTAAAATAGTCCATTTTAATCCTAAATTAAATTAATAACCCCAATTAGCATCCTCTAAATGCAGTTGTCATCAAACTGGGTCTCTGTAATTAATGATGATGACTTACTAGAGGTCAGAAATCATTCACTGGTAGCATTCGGTGTGTGTGTGTGTGTGTGTGTGTGTGTGTGTGTGTGTGTGTGTGTGTGTGTGTGTGTGTGTGTGTGTGTGTGTGTGTGTGTGTGTGTTGTGTGTGTGTGTGTGTGTGTGTGTGTGTGTGTGTGTGTGTGTGTGTGTGTGTGTGTGTGTGTGTGTTTCAGCGTGTGTGTGTGTGTTTCAGCGTGTGTGTGTGTTTCAGCGTGTGTGTGTTTCAGCTGTGTGTGTGTGTGTGTTTCAGCGTGTGTGTGTGTGTGTGTGTGTGTGTGTGTTGTGTGTGTGTGTTTCAGCGTGTGTGTGTGTGTTTCAGCGTGTGTGTGTGTTTCAGCGTGTGTGTGTTTCAGCTGTGTGTGTGTGTGTGTTTCAGCGTGTGTGTGTTTCAGCTGTGTGTGTGTGTGTGTGTTTCAGTGTGTGTGTGTTTCAGCGTGTGTGTGTGTGTGTGTGATATTCAGCTGTGTGTTGTCAGCCATTAGACTGCTGAGGAAGTGTTGAGTTATCTCTCATGGTGGGATGGAGAATTCACACAACTCACTTGGGATGTTATTACACAGATATGCTGCAGGAGGGTCAACACACACACACACACACACACACACACACACACACACACACACACCACAACACACACACACCCCTTCCTCCATACTTGTGCAGAATTGTTAATGCTGACGTGTGCATATTCCCACACAGCCTCTCTTACACACTTTAACAGCGGCTTGTTTCTTTAAACATACAGAATATATATAGTCCCTTTCCCTCTGGACCAGAGACACACTAACATCTGGCTTGTGTCTTGAATTGAAAAGGTTACAATCTATTCCCAATGTGGTATACCCAGGGCAAATTACTGTGCAGAATTAAGGGGGGATTAATAAGCCCTCGCTTGTATCTATAATCATCTATAATTGAAACACGACAGCCGGGTGGACACGCTCATCTTTTGGGCCCTTTTGTACGTAACGCTAGGCAGCGCATATCCTCTCAATAATAAGTTCAAACGATCCCTAATTCAGCTTTAAACGTTTCAAAAAAACACCAGAAAATAATCATACTTCTTCTATAGTTTATCACCTCTAGCCAATAGAAGTGCGAGTGTTACATAGTGATGTCACTATCTCCAGGAAGTAAACAAATGAGTCCAATGGAGGCATTTCAGGCAGGAGTGTGAGGGAGAAAACACTCTTAGCCTTTGCAGACCATTTACATGCACTAAACTTATAAAACACACTGTAGGAAATAGAAAACCCCAAAAGGCATAATAGGGCCTCTTTTAAAAACATCCTGCATATATCCAAGTATTTTGGGCGACACACCTTATGACCCACACCCAGGTACACACACACTCAAAACAAGCTCAGGACTTCATCAAAACACACAGTGAACAACACACACATGTATTATGCATGCAGTGCATTTCAAAGTGTCGTTAAAAAGTGAACAAGTGTGTGCACACAAACGGGGACAAAATAAAAACCCAATTACAACATGAGCACATGCACCAACACACATCTTAATGGCCATGTAAGCACACACACACACACACACACGCACACGCACACGCACGCACACGCACACACACACATACCTTTCTCCAGTGCTTCCTAACTAACAAGCCTCCATGCAGTGTGTGTGTGTGTGTGTGTGTGTGTGTAGTGGAGAGTTGAGTCCCTCAGGTGCACAGTGCAGCTTTAGCAGGATAAATCATGCAAACCTGAGCCTCACACTCATAAATCACCTCAGGCTCAGTGTGTGTGTGTGTGTTTGTGTGTGTGTGTGTGTGTGTTCGTATGTACTTGCATAATGTGTGCACTGAAGCCCGCAAGTGCAACTTTTGTCCACAGTAAATTGTACTTTTTTTGCAGGTGTGTTCACATGCATATCATTTTCTATGTGAGGCTTACAACAACTGTGTGTGTGTGTGTGTGTGTGTGTGTGTGTGTGTGTGTGTGTGTGTGTGTGTGTGTGTTGTGTGTGTGTGTGTGTGTGTGTGTGTGTGTGTGTGTGTGTGTGTGTGTGTGTGTGTGTGTGTGTGTGTGTGTGTGTGTGTGTGTGTGTGGTGTGTGTGTGTGTGTGTGTGTGTGTGTGTGTTGTGTGTGTGTGTGTGTGTGTGTGTGTGTTAATAAGACAGATGGACAGTCCACCTTTTTCAAAGCAGCAGGCTCAGTGTATTCTCAAACCAGTAGGTGCTGCTGTGGAGCTTAGATAAAAGACAGGGTGTGTGTGTGTGTGTCTCTGTGTGTGTGTGTGTGTGTGTGTCATCTCCTTCTGTTTCTCTTCTATGCAAGTGTAGTGTGAATGTCTGTATAGATAGCACTGCAGGTGTGCTGGTGTTGGCAGATGTGACAACAGTTCACTGATAATCTTGCGAGCCTTCAGTCGGACCCTTCTCTCTTTTCTTCTGTCTAATTCTTTGTATTAATCCTTTTGATCCGTCCCTGGCTTTAACACCCCTCGTTGTTTTCTCTCCGTCTCAGGTTCATACATCCAGTTAATGATCACTTACTTCTCATGCTTCTGTTTCATCGCTCGCCTTCCCACCTTTCTGTAATTAAAGTCTAAGCATCTTGAAAGGGTTTATAATATGATTGCTTGTTATGATATGTCATACCTGGTATAAGAACAAGGGAGTACATACATCCTAAATCTTTTGACGTACTCTCACTTTTCTTTGAATGTATTCTTTACTTAAATATCCCTTTCTTTCAAAATGGGTTTGTCGATGGAGAAGCGTTTTCCCATTGCGCTCTTGAGTTAGGAGATGTCTTTGTAAAGTTATTTTAGATTTAAATTAAAAAGCAATTTGAAAAAAAGGCTGTCCCGAATACCATTTTTCGGGCTCCGGATATTCGGTAGTAATCAGCAGCGAATATTCGGCCCGCGGGGGGGAGGGGGGGGGCGGGTGTGCGTAGTAATCAGCAGCGAACCGCTTCAACACGTGTATTTCAGTTTATTCACGGCATCCATTTTGGTTATTCTACAGTATTGATGTTTTATAGTTATTTGTTAATGTGTATAACCCAATTTGTGTTCTTTGAAATTGAAAAGGATATTGTGTTTGTAACTTTCGTTGCAGTTGTATCCTAAGTGTCATTTGGCTTGGCTTCCTATTTTAGCGCTGTTGACAGGAAGTTGTTGTTGCTATGGAAACAACGTGACGGAGATTAACGGAGAAAAGTCATATCTCAGTGGCGAGCCGTCAGGGCCCTCTAGGCCCTCTGTGAGGGCCTAAGATATTCCAAAAAATAATATTTAAAAACATTAAAAAAAAATATTTTTTAAAAATATATATTTTTTTATATTATTTTTGTTATATTTTTCATTAGTTTTACCGAAAAAAACTTGATTTAATAAAATAACATTTCCAAATAAATAAATCCTTCGAATCTGCCTGTTCGGTCTCTGTTTGAATGTGAAGGGTTACATGAAAGAAGGTCTGGCCCTCTCTGCGATTCACAGAGGGCCCGCTATAGTAACTGAACGAGAGAGTAATGTCAAATGACAGTACAATTGACCAATCATATCTTCCCTCTAAATGGGTGGGTTTCATTATCGCGGACTTTATGACAAGTTCCGCCCGCTGTGAAACTTTTCTTGTTTCCATAGCAACAACAACTTCCTGTCAACAGCGTGAACTCGCCTTAAAAATAAAAGCATGCCAAATTACACTTAAGACATACAACTGCAACGAAAGTAACAAACACAATGCAATATCATTTTCAATGTCAAAGAACACAAATTGGGTTCCCAGGTGTTGTTTTGTGTGGTAGAGGGTTGCTGTCATTGATGCGTTTTGCACCCTGGGCCGTTGTTTTGATATTCCGCTGAAGTATACGCTGTGACGTAATAACTCTTTTTTTTCCTTTTTTTCGAGGGAAGGGTGGGGTCAGAGGGCCTAGGTATAAAGCTCACGGCTCGCCACTGTCATATCTACATATAAAGACGGAGAAAGTAAACGATAACGTTTATGGTTAAGTGTTAGCACCCCCCCCCGAAGAGGCTCAAGCTCTTACGTTGATATTGGAGATTTCAATAAATTGAAAAACAGAAAAAAAAAAAAAATATACGAATAACAAAATTGAATAGTACTCCAACGAACGGATATTCGGATATTCGGATACGGTACAGCCCTAATGATTAGCCACTTCACCTCCAGTGCCGAGCTGAGCTATTAGAAACAACTATAACATCAAAGCATATAACAAAACACAAACAAATCAAATATGCTCACAACACTTGCCATTCGAATAAATACCAAGTTATCCATTTTTCAAACATGTCCAACTGAATCTCTGCCATGTTCCTCTAACGGAGCAACAGAGACCTTATGTAACATTACACATCACAAACTGTTTATGTGGGAAAAACATTAGCAAAATATGAATCATAGAATACTTTCAAGCGTGTCTGGAGGCGGACATTAAGAACTTATTTTCTGCTTCAGGCAAACTCTTCTGGAAGTTCAGAGTGAACCTTTTCCATCCTCACATCATATCAAATGTTTTCCATCTGGAACTTCATTGCTGTCCGTCCTCTCCTCTACTTTCTACTCCCCATTACTCTCTCCATCGATCCTCCATTTTTCTCTTTGCTCTTCACTTCATCTCCTTTATTTGTTATTCCTCTCACTCCTCTCTCCCTCCTGTTCTCCTCATCCCCTTTGATCTTCTGGTTTTAATATGACAGGGAGCTGTGGGAGCCTCCCAGCTGGGGGAGGACGGGGTGAGAGAGCAGCAATAGAGAGATGGAGGGAAGATGAAAGACAACTCTTCCCCCCTCTTGAGGCTTCACAGTCCCCCCCGTCCCCCCCCGAGGGTATATCCACCTCTGGGTGCAACCTGCCGCCAGGACGCACATCATCTGCTACCCAGACTAATTACACCTAAAAATAGACCTGATCAGGTGGACCAGATGGTAGCAAACATAATCATCAAACTCAAACAGAAATCAAAGATTAAAATGTGCACTCCACAGGTTTATCATTAGTGCTTAGGGGAAGCAGAAGAGATGGAGACGCTGGCTGCTGAAAGGAGAGTGTTTTGCGGAGGAGTTGATCAGGTCCACGGAGCGATCAAAGACAGAGAAGAACAGCAGGTGTCAGCTGTTATCAGAGCACAATCTGAGGGGTCTGACAGAAGAGGGGAAGAGATGATTATTAAGTCCTGCTGTGCTCCCAAAATGAAATCCAGCAAATGGAAAACAGTTGAGAGATAGCCGTGTATCTGCAGGATCAGAGGGGTGGTTTTCACAACACCTGAGCCCCCAAACGTCTACCCAGAGAGCGGATTGTCCTTTTTGAAGATGGGATATTGTTAGAACATCTGGTACTCACAAAATAAATATTACATTTTGCGTGATTAATCTATTTTCGTGGAGTGGAATTTCACATACTGTACAAGTAGTTTAACAATGACTTAATATGTTATTTTCAGGTTGAATATTCTGCCTCTACTGTGACATGTCTCCATGCTTTAATGTTCAAAAGGCTCTGTATTTTTCTCATACTGCCTGTGCTGCAGCCCCTCTTTTCACCCTCTGTCAACCGCTTAGATGTCACTCTGTTAGAGCATTAAACACAAGTTCAATTGAGTCGTTTCAAACGGGGAGTGCGTGTGTGAGAGAAACTCCCTCTGGAGGGAACACAGGCATTTTAGCATTTGCAGACCATTTACATGCACTAAAACCTATAGAACACACAGGGGTGTCAAACTCAATTTCATCACAGGCTACATTAGCATTATGGTTGCACTCAAAGGGCCGGCTGAACTTTAAGACTATATAAAAATACATAAATATTTAATATATATATAAAAGAATGTATTATATTACATTATTGCCTCTGCATTGGATTATTACCGGATAGGGTAATCACTTCATAACTAACTACATCTGAAAGCAGAAGTCTAGGGCAAATAATTGCAAGTCTCTTCAGTGAGAACGTCACAAAATAATTTTTATTCGAAAAGTAATATTTTGAAAATAATGTCAAATTCTGAGGAAAAGACACATTCTAAGAAAAAGGCATATTTTGAAAAAAAAAAGTCATTCTGAGAAAAAAAGTCACATTTGAGATGCATTGTGGGACATGTAGTTTATGGGCAACGTGCTTCTGTAAATCGGCATGTAACCGTACAGTATATAAACATATTATATTCTTTGCAAGCTCTTGTGGGGCCACATGAAATGAAGTCACGGGCCGGATTTGGCCCCCGGGCTTTGACACCCCTGCATAGGAGAGGGAAAAACCCCCAGAAAGCACAATTGGGCCTCTTTAAATGCATATTAAGTTAGGTTTTAGACTCCCATGCAGTTTAAGTGAAAACAGTTGGAAATAAGGAGCCACTGCTTAGAAAAATGCCTTTTTAAAAAGTAGTGAGAAATGATATTTAAACTACACCCTAATGAGAGAGAAATGACTGTGACTAATGACCCAGTTCAGGCTCAGTTTGTCTAAAGCTCCTGAGTCATTGCTCGCTGTTCGGTGTGCCGCTGTGGAGCTTTACTGCTGAAGGTGCAGCACACACTGCGGCAGGAAGTGGGAAAAGTCATGGAGGGTGAGGTAACAGGAGTGTGAGTTTTTGTGGTTTCTCCCTCACACAGCCTTCTACTTCCCAGTCAGCCATTATTGTGGGAGTCAGCCTGAATAATGGCCTTCAATCTGACAACTCATTGTGTGAGTGTGTGTGTGAGAGCAGTGTCACCATAATCCACAGCTCCCCTCCTCTCAGACGGAGAGCTTGGTCAGTCTGCCTGTTCTTTTTGCTCCATCGACACTTTTCTATCTGCAGTTTCATCTAGGTAAAAGGTGCATTACGTTACTAAATGTGTGTACCGGACTTACACACATACTCCTTTTCCCAATGTATAGAGTTTGGTGCTAGTTTGGTTTGCAGTTGGTACAATTTACATGTCGGATTACAGCCACAGCTCTCGGTTCTTGGTACCTGCCAATCCGAAATAGTTGGTGCCTGACAGCGTTTCCGCCAGGGGGGGCGTCTTGCCGTCATTTGACGCCCTTATTCAGCTCGGAAACGCCCTGAACTCGAGCCGAGGGCGTCCAAAAATAAAATAATTTGAGAGAAGATCGAGTTTTTACGCTTGAAATGACGAAAAGGAAAAAGGACAAGGACATCCCTCTGTTGGAGGGACAAAGGAGTCTGGTGGGATTCTTTTCGCCACCCGCAAAGCGTGTTCCTGTGACGGAAAGTGCACTGCCGGCGAGCCTTGACGGGGGGTGCTGGAGCACGCGCGTGAACTGCGAGCTGGGAATTCCCATCACTGATATACGTAAAGAGATAGTATCTATAAAGGGACGGCTCAATTCAAAATTCAAGTCACGTGACACGACGTGACACGACGTGACGCTCTCGGGGTGGACGCCCTCTCAGCCCTGGTCTGGCGGAAACACTGGTGCCTGAGTTAAACCAGTTTTTAAAGGTTGATAGCCGGCGTTAATACAGCAAAAACACGAACAATTGGTTTACGGACGCCGTCTTTGGAAGCACCTCGGTGGAAAAGTGGTAGGATTGCATCGCAAAATGTATACCTATACAGTAGTTACCGTAGATCTGATGATGCCCACGAGAGTATTACAAGTTTACAAACTTGTTGGCGGCACGTTAATACAGTTCTACGTTGATAGTATAACACAACACACTGTAGCTTGATGCTTCATTCTCATATTTTAGTTTACAATCTGAGTATTCTTACAATAGAAACTACCTCCACCAAGTTCTTCAGAGAGACTGTAGCTGTTCTAAGGGGTTCACAGAAACTGAACCAATCAATGTTTCAGAATAAAAACATGTTTTTTGTGAGAACGATTGATCTATTCGTTAATCAACATATTGAAGCTGTTCTGTAGACTCAAGGTGGCCAATCACCTTATTACAACACTTAATGTTAGCTTATCCTTTCATTTGGCCACCAACATAAACAGACCCACTTATTGCGTTTGCTTTCTTTGCGCACGTTAACTCAACATCATTGTGTGCGTGCATTTGATCCATTGACACGGTGTTCTGTTCCCCATATGGGTTACACATGCTATAAACACTCGGGACACTTGGCAAACTGTATTCCATCTCACTAACACTCCGTATAGTGTATTGTATTTCTTGCTCGCTTACTCACTCACTCACACACACACACACACACACATGCATAGATACGTACACACTCTCCCTCCACCTGTGTCATGTTTGACGTTGTCAGGAGAGCCAAGTCAAGCTGATTGTGTGAGTGTGTGGGACCCAGGCCTACATCAACGTTCACTCTGACTGGCTGATTACTGTCTAAATAATCCGTCCACAGCAGCTGAATGCCAGACAGCCTCAGAGGGGCGGGCAAAAGACCTCAGCGGGGTAAAAGGAGGATGTTTTAAGTTAAAAATGCACCTCTTTGTTAGCTTGTAGGCTTTGATTCCCCAAATGCACCGGCGTGTGGTGCAGTGGGTTGTGCGTTGGTGTTGGGATCAGGGAGCACAGGTTCAAACCCCACTGCAGTCAGCATGTCGTTGTGTCCCTGAGACACTTCACCCCAAATTGCTCCTGGGGGATTGTCCACAGTATTGAGTATGTAAGTCGCTTTGGATAAAAGCGTCTAACAAGTAGCATGTAATGTAACGTAATGTAATATACTTAGATATGCACTATTTTTGCTCGATTTTGGATTTTTTAACATTCAAATTCATATTTTCTTTCTTTCTATTGTAGCTTTGTAACTTTTCTTGACATTGAAATGAAATTGTAAGGACAGCTTAGTTTAGTAACTTAATGTTTAAGGTTGTTCCTCTTTGGCTCATGTTGGACTTACTTGGGTTACCATTTGTGTGCATTATGTCTTCTTCACTCACCTCGAATAACTTACGACGATAATATTAAAATATTGCATGTATTTGGTAGAAAAAAGGACTTGTTAGCATCTATGGCATACTAGGCAATTGGTGAGCAATGGACTTTTTTAAACTGACACTAAAATAAAGTGAATGAAAGTGGACACTCAAACTTTTTTTTCGTTACAACCAAAACTAATGTCAGAACTTTCCTGAATCCCCTCAGGTTTTTTTGAGTTGAGAGTTTTCAAAGTGTCATTTGTCATCCTTTGAACGCGCTTTGTCACAGGTTTTCTGTTCCTCTGTGTCTCTATCTGCCTCTCTGTCATTCTCTTTTGGCGCGTTTCCACTACACGGCCTCGCTCGGTATGGCTAGGCCTCGTTAGGACTGGCTCACTTTATGGCGCATTGCCATTACAGTTTAGGAACTGGGGTAGTATCTATAGTAACGCAGTGTAGGCGGAGCCGTGACGTCATCTTCAATGAGAACCCCAGAAAAACAACACAGCCGTTAGCTGTTAGCACTCAGAGCTCACAGCTCCTCATATCTGTTCAGAAACTAGACAAAAGTTAAACAAGTACAAACCACAGACTGTCTGTGTCATGGTGAACACAGTCGCTGCTTTATTTATGTCTGTATAGGCCGTTGTTGTGAGTGTGGACGGTCGGAGCATATACTGCGTTAGCTTAGCCGATCTCCATTTAGAAAACACGCATTTTAAAAGTTGTTCGCCTGCCGTCTGTCTGCAGACTTGTCAAAGCATTAATTCATGGTTTTTACTAACCGGTATCAGTATGTAGTTACTTCGGCATCATTTTGAAACGTGTATTACAATTAAATCACGGTCAAATATGTTCATCTTGTTGTAGTTGTAGCCCCTTGCCAGCGATTCTCTCTCTAGTTTAGCATACTCAGCCCGACTCAGCCTCGTTGTCTCTGGCCCTGGACCCACGATTTTATGAGGCCAGAAAAACTGTGAACTAGGACCCGCCGGCCGTACTAGGCCAAGTGGAAACGCAACCAAAGACGGGCCGCTGACGTCACAGCCCTCTTAAACCGTGCTCCGCGCTGTAGTGGAAACGCGCCATTTGAGTCTACCTTTTTTCTCACTAGTCTTTCATTTCTCTGTCCCATCACTCCCCGTGCTCTCAGGAGAAATAGTTTTGGAAACACTTCTTTACTAATCGGACTATTTTTATGTTGTAGATATCTCTATTAAATATCGACAGGTATCAACCTGCTCTCTCCTTCTGTTAAATCAAAGCATCCTCAAGTTACAAAACAATCTTATTCGCACCTTCTACATTTTCCATTTCAAATGTGAAACTGACTCTCAGGAGACACCGGCTCCTAAAATGTGAGAATTGAAATTGCTTGTATTCCTGAGGATGTTCCATTGTCTATTATTTCTGTGGAAATTGCGGTACATATTTTCGTGGTGGTGATACCCCTCCACCAACCCCATCAGCTCTGATTGAATTGGATGGCAGAAATTGCTGTTGAATGAAGTGGATCGCTACAGCAGCAACCGTGTTCATTTAGGAAGTGCTGGAAGTCTCATTTTGTTCAAGAGGTTATTGCCGCTGCCTCTGGTAGTTCTGTGATGTGCTCAGACTCAACGCTTCAGTAGGCGTTGAGACAAGCTGTGGAAGAAAAGCGGACTTTCTGCACACGGAATAATAGATCCTAAACTTTATTCGGCCAAGCTATGAATATCAGCCTTCCATCTTTCATAAAAGTTTTAAACCAGATTTTGGCTGCAATGCTTTTTCTCTCATGTCTTAAAACAGCATGAGACATTAAACACTGATTTTGGTTGATAAGGTGTCACTGAGAGGGTGCAGATAAAGTTCATCCCAAATGTGTTGGATATGATTAAAGTCAGGGTTATTTAACAATTTGTGGAACAAATGCACATGTAATTAATGGAAACAGTTCTAAAAGTTTTCAAATAATTTAGAAAATGACAATTCCCACAACGTACTGCACTATTCCACATCATCACTTTATTTTATAACTATTTTTCTTTTTGTATTGCTCTTGCTCTTATTGTTATTATGTTATTATGTTGCATTGTTGGAGAAGCCTGTGACATAAGATTTTCAACAACATAATTACTCTGTAGCTATGTCAGATTGACAATAAAGAACCTTGAACCTTGAACCTTGAAAACTCAAGCTTACAAATAAAAAATCATGTTTATATCAAACTAATCTCGATAATTGGATATCTGCATATGATTGGAGCCAAAAGGACACATTTTTGGTATACAAAGCGTTCTCGTTTCGGTTTGTAAAGCGAGTCGTTTGACCAGTCATGTTTGGTTTCATGCTCCTCAAGAAGAGCAAAAGAGGCCGAAACACGTTGGCCGAAATGCAATCTCAGATGTGGCTTTTTTAAAATCTCTGTAAACGGATATCTGCAATATGAAAGACCACATTTTCTGACGTCAATGACCAACCATGAGAAAAGAAAGCTTTGGCCTTGACATCCATTTGATACACACAATAAATAGTGCCCGTTGCCGCCAAAGGCTTCTCGTCATCAGACCAATAGCACATGAAATTGATAATGAATAAACCATGAGTGACTTGTAAAATAAGTGGAAAGGAATAGAGATTTAGAAAAATGGCGTTCTATAAAGATCTTAAATTAAACCTTTGAGAGAGCTCGGAAAATACCAGGATGTGTTCTGCACAACCTTGGGTTACTTTCAGTTGACAGAACTCCACACAGATAATAATGTTTCTTCTGAAGTGGTATACATACAAACACAGACACTTTGTTCTGTCTTTCTTTCTTTTAACCATATGCTCCGACCACAAAACCAAACACACGCACACACACACACACACACACACAAACATGCACCTCCCTCCTCTTCTTTTGTAACGGCCCAACCGGCAGACAGGATGATATAAACGGAGATAACATCCTCTCTGCTCAATGAATCCTGGAGTTATTGACGATGCCGGCGGCCCGTCTGGATCCTATTATCAAAGTGTCTTCAAAGGAGACTAATTGAATTAGCGCAGGGATCCGTAATAGAAAGCTTGCCTTTTAATGATGCATTGTGGTCTCTCACGGAGACGAGTGGCGACATTAATCAAACGTCTCTCTGTGGCGGCAGATGGGACGTGTTGTGTTCGGCGGTATCAAACTTATCAGTGGCATCAGGTTTAATTGATCTTAAGAAACTCAACATAGTTTATCTACAACTTTGAAACCAGTAGGCCTGCATGTTTCAGAGGTTTCTGAATTCTCTGGGTTGGCACTTTCGTTGTCAGCTGGTCTGCGAAAAAGAAAATATTCAACAAGTTGTATACAGAGAACTGGATACAGCGTTGGATCTTATGATCGTCGCTCAGGGGCGCATTAATCGAAAATGTCCTGACTCTCAAGAGCAAAAGTTCATGTATCTGGGTCCATAGTACGTTGGCACTTGCATTTTCCTTAAGCCCCGCCTCCAATGTGCAGCATCATGGCCGGTCTTGGATCTGTACAATTAAGCTAGATTCGACTTTATAGCGCATTATACAACAATTTAAAAAAGACCTATTCAAGAGTTCCTACTGGGTAGTTGATTTAGATAAAAAAAAACTACAATCTGATTTATAGATTTCTCTTATCCATTATCAGTCAATGGGAAAAAGTGTTTTTGGTCCATTGACGTCACGGAACGACACTAATGGTGTAGTACCACCGTTTGGCCACTACAAACATTTATTTCAATGGTCAGTGCTATACCGGTGGCTTGGTTCAAACCCCAACCCTAGACCTGTAGTCAATCTGTTGATGTGTCTTTGGATAGGATACCTAACCCAAAATACCTACTGATGGTCAACAGTTGGTGGATATGTGTGAATGTACTTATATGGCAGCCAGTTTGTAAAATAGATGGATGCTGACTTTTATAAGTTAAAGCACTTTGAGGGGTCACAAAGACTGGGTCATCGCCATAAAAGTGCATGTCCATTTACCGATAAACACTCAGCGTGATTAAATGTTAGACACAGATTCAGTTTCACAGCCTGACAACCGACACCAGCACCAGGACGGCAGGACCTTAGCTCAGTGACTGACCCAGTAAATAAGTCATGTGCAGCGATGCGTTTCCATTGAATGAACCTCCCGAGTGGTTTTGATGGAAATTTGAAGATGTGAGATGAGCACACCTGGAGGTGTGTTGTGTGTGTGTGTGTGTGTGTGTGTGTGTGTGTGTGTGTGTGTGTGTGTGTTTGTGTGTGTGTGTGTGTGTGTGTGTGTGTGTGTGTGTGGTGTGTGTGTGGTGTGTGTGTGTGTGTGTGTGTGTGTGTGGTGTGTGTGTGTGTGTGTGTGTGTGTGTGTGGTGTGTGTGTGTGTGTGTGTGTGTGTGTGTGTGTGTGTGTGTGTGTGTGTGTGTGTGTGTGTGTGTCACCTCCTATGATCTTGATCAGATTTTCTTTGTTGCCTCTTCTTGAAAGGGTGCACACCCCCACTTTTTTTTTCCTTTCAAATAAATCTTCTCTTTTTTGATTTGGTCCTGTCAATCATCAATAGGCTTAAAGTGACCTGAAAGTGTGATTATTATTTTATTGTCATTACACAGTACAGGTACTATGTAATGAAATGGTTTCTCTGCATTTGACCGATCCTAGTGTTAGGAGCAGTGGGCTGCCATTATGAACGGCGCTCGGGGAGCATTGTAGGGAACCTATGTAGCACTTGGTCTTGCCGGGACTTGAACTGGTGACCTTCCAGTTGCCAAGCCAAGTCTTCGCCACCACCGCCATCTTAGAACAGCTGTGATGAACTCCAGAAGCACATATGCTAAGTAACAGCAGCACTCACTTACAGATATTTCTAAGTAAACTCCAAACTATATTTCATGTATTTCTCTCAGTTTTAAACACGCAGATGGTGTGTAGTCCTCTTCAGGTCGTAGGTCAGAGGTTGAGGTTAATTTGTCAGCTATGGTTCAGAGTTTCATCCGGACTTGGACATATGGAGCTCTGCTGGAGAGGACACAGATACCAGTTAACAGTGATGGATACTATGTGTGTTTCTATGTAGATGTTATGTGTGTTCAACTTGAACATGTTTTGTATGTTTGTTACGATACATGAGCTGCACGTTGCCTGGCAACCACCACTAAACAGAAATCGACATCTATAGTTTTAGAGCTAAAAGGGGTTTATTTCTGTATGTTGTTGCCCTCTTTGAAAGTGAAATTACATTTCAACTAAGATGATGAGATGTTAGATTTCATTTGAACTCCAAGACAACACTTTAAGTTAAGTAAAATGTTTCTAAACAAGTTTATTAATGAGTTTTTGAACCACTACATTATTTCAAGGAATACATAACATTTTATACGATTTCCGAATACAATTAATACACATTTATGAAGTTAATAACTGGAAACTGTTTGCGTGAGATTCTACAAGGTCTGAGATATATGACTTTATTTAAAAGGCAAGTTAATGGAAATACATGTACCTGCATGTTTGCTCTTTGTATCCTCAAGGTTTATTACACTTATGGTTAATTCACTTTTGAAAATAAACTTCAGCAACATGTAATGTCAAGTATAAATAAACTATAGGATTCAAGCAATGGCCCAAACTACACAATTTTATTTTTTGAATGCATCATTCAATATTTATTCAAAAACCTAATGTTTGCAATTCTGCCAGCGAAAGAGAGAAGACTCCATTTCTGCAAACAGAGCTGACTCCTCTCCCTGCCGGACAGTGTGTCTGTACACACACATAAACACACACACACACACGCACGCACCCTCACACTCACACTCACACTCACACACGCACACGCACACACCAGTCTGTGTGTGACATTGTGGTCAAAGTGGCAGGAAAGGGGAGCGGGCAGCACTTCATTAAAGTGCAGCATTACTCTACTCACTCTGTCTCCTCTACACACACATCTACACACATCTACACACACACAAGGCGCAGACCACTTCATTTAGTCTGAGAGATAGAAAGGACAGACCCCAATGGATTCTCCTATTAATCTTTAATGAGCCCCCGGGCCTGAAAAACTGCCCGTCCGCCCGCCTCTCCTTCTCCACATCCAGGAAACAAACAATGACTCGGCTGGAAAACATCGGCCTCCTACCTCTCTGCCTGCGAGCCATTAACCCCCGACTCACTCATGAATTCTTAATGCGGCTCTCGGCCCACTCCCACGGACGGGAAAGGGCGACTGTCTTGATGGTGTGGCTGGGAAAGTGTAGCGATGCTTTCTGAGTGTCTGTGTCTGGGGGAAGTTGAAGTAACAGCTGATTGGTCCACCTGTCAATCACTCTGCTCAAGTTGTTGGTAATGCACGGAAGATGCCAGTGGGATTTTCTTAAGCTGACACCATGTCGGTTTTTTGTTTTTTTTCTGTTTGTCTTCTTCCTGGAAACTAGTTTAAAGTAATAGCAGATTGGTACATCTGTCAATCAAACTGCTCAACTGGTTGCTAATGCTGGGAAAAAGCCAATGGTATTTTTCTTAAGCTACTACCATGTCGTTTTTTTTTGTACTGTTTCTTGTTTCTTTTTCTCTTCTGTGGGAAAACTGTTTTGTAGAAGCAACATATATCAAAAAGATGAAGCATAGGCAAAAGAAAACAGCTGGCGTGGGTCATGTAAACATCACTAATAATTTAAACAACAAACAGGCTTCATTCCAACATGAATAAATCATGCTGTGCTCCATTTGACTTATATATACAGGGTAGGTGTACTGTTACCAAGCAGGGCCTCCATACAGTTTTTTTTAATATATTTTTTTACAGGAGTACACTTTTACCAGGTGCAGTTTTATCCGCCTCTTTTTATGTATTTTTTGTGCAATGGAAATGGATTCTGTGGTCATACTTTTCTAAACCTGATCAAAAATGGATTTTAATTTGTTATGAGATTAAAGTCAGAATTCTGATACTTCAGAAACACAATTCTAACAGATGTCATACATTTGTTTTGAAGACTTTTAAAAAGTATATTTTATGTTTTTTCTTTAGATTTTATTTTATTTTATAAAGGACAGAACAGAAACAAAAAAAACCCCTCTGAAATAAAAATAACGGCAGAAATATATATATATTTTGGGGGAATTCAGTTTTATTAAAGAAAATCTGCCCTTTTTTAATTCCGATTTATTTGGGAATTCTGACTCATTTTTCGAATTTCAGATTTTAAAATGTTCAGATTTAGTTTTTTAACAACCCTTATGTTGTGTTCGGGTCTCCCGTGACCCGTTTCAAGTTAAAATTATATAATAATTACGCTCTAGTTTTTTTTAATCTGAACAAGGCTTCATGATATCCTCCACAACAGGTTTATAAACACTACACAACTGATTTTGACGTCTGAAGGTCTCTAGAAAAAAAAGTGTATCATTTGGTGTTGGGGTCTGGAGAGACCCAGCAGAATTGTTTTGGGTCACTCTGGGTCAAATTTGGCCCAATCAAGATTAATCTTTGACTTTAGACGCCCCTCCCCCGCCCACTTCATCCACTGTAACAATAATTTTTCGCAACATGCACCTGGTCTCCCCTCCCTCTGCCCCCCTCCCCCACGGGACCTCGACCTTTGTCAAAGAATATGTACACGAACACTTGAAGCTGAACTCACACATGCACGTGTGCAATATGTGGTGTAATGTGTTTTGGGCCATAACATTAAATTACTACAGGATTGTACGGTTATGAATGCATTATAAGTTAGTTATGATGTAGTTCAAACAATATTGGATGATAGTCATTTTTTTTGAGTGTTTTAGACTGAGATAAATCATGGGTCAAAATTGACCCGCAAACACCATGAACGGTAACAGCTTTCGAACACAACACAAGGGTTCATTCTGACTTTGGGGAATTTTCACTTTTTTTGGAATTCTGACTTTCATTTTTGAATTGGCTGTTATTCCAGAGAAAATGGTCCAAACACCTTTATAACCGCACGTTGTTCAAATAATGAAAGGCTGATTACAAAAACCTCCATCAGCTGAGATTCAAACTTCCTCTGACCTTTAAAAGAAGATTTGTTTTGAAAGTTGTTGCCCCACACTTCATGGTTCAACAGGAAATCATTCAAAACAAACCACTGCACTAGAGGGAGGCCTTCAGTCTTTTATTGGCCGGTTGTAATTATGTGGTCCCAGAATTAATTGGACAAATTGACCCATGGCTGCTTCCAATAATGAATACAAAAAAATACTTTCTTTCCCACACACTTCTATTTTTAATTGTGTCTTTTGGCATTTGTTTCTCTAATTTCATCTCCATTGCTTGCTTTACCTCTCGCCTTATGATCTTTCCCACACACACACACACACGCACACGCACACGCACACACACACGCTGTCTCTGTGTGCAGCCTGATCCTCAGAGATGCTGCGTATTGAAACAAAGCGTGTGTGATGAATGCAGATCTGATTTGCTCAGTTCTTCAGAAAGCTCTTTCTCTGATGTCCCTCACGTCCTCGTCTCCTGATAAATATTGAAAAGTGTTAGATGTGTTCCTGAGGCTCTTTGAGTTGTGATTGTCAACTCTGCCTGCTGCTTCTGCTCTTCATGTGGCCTCTGTGTGTGATTGTGTCTTCTTGTAACTGATCATGGGTGCTTTGCCCCTCCATGCATTTAAGAGAAACACATCTCTACAGTCAGTAAATCAAAGGCTTGCACTATACACTACAATACATTGTTTGGCAAGATTCTCTATGTGAATGCTCATATATTTGAACTAAAGTCCTTCATGGTGCTGTACAACATCTTGAAAGACAGTGCTGCTGTCCACAGATCAAACTGGCTTCTTAATCTTAAAAATATAATATAATATATATAATATTCTCTCACTGCGAGTAAGACTCAAATAACCCTCCTGAAGGATCGTTGCTGTTCTGAATTTGTCTCCTCACGGTTGATTGCGAGAGATGAAGCAGCAGTGATAGCGTTTCTTCATTTTAAAGGGGCCCTGTTGTGCTCATTTCTAGGTTATGTGTATTTTGTGTCTCTACTCTGACATGTTTACAATGTTCAAACAGGTCTTTATTTTTCTCATACCGCCTATGCAGCAACCCCAAAAAAACACAATAGGGCACCTTTAATATATTTAGGAAGCAAATGGCTATTTTCTGCAACTATGACACATACAAGTTGATAACTATACATGTTTTTTATGTTTTCAGACCAATGCAAGTCACTAAAACGCTGCTGACTAGTGTTTAAGGAAACAATTTCAACATGCCACATCACTAATTTGCATCTCCATCTCTCCAAGACTTCCTGTTCTGCACTTCGAGCCTTAAAGGGCCCATGTCATGGCCATTTCCACTGATCATAATTACATTGTTGAGGTATACTAAAATAGATTTATACTGTGCAATTTTCCAAACTCACATTGGTTTCGCATACAGCATCTCTGTCAAGCATGTGTATTCAGCAGTATTCACTTTCTCCACTAAACGACCCGTTGGAGCTCTAGCCCCCCCCTCCCTGTGAGCCTAGTGTGCTCCGATTGGTCAGCTCGGCCACTCTGTTCTGATTAGTCAACCACCAGAGAGGCTACGCCCGCTTTTTTCGGGGAACATCAGTTATAGAAGAGTGTGACGGCCCCAGGGCCTTTGTGCAGGTGTGTTGCAGGGCTTACGGTGGGGTGGAGCTGAAGAGGGTCAGCGCGATCACGGACACCTCCGTAGCCGGTGCTATTAATCCCAGCGGCCCGGAGTCTCTCTCCAAAGCGGCTGCAGAAGGACGAACTGAGCGACCCTCTCCCTCGACCACCTATCTCTGCATTTACCACAATAAATGTGCCGTGGTTTTGTAAACTCGTGTATGTCTCCTTGCCTTTCCGAGCCGGTCATAACAAAGAGTAAGTTATTTTTACCTGTAATAAACTACTACTGTTTGATGAAAAATCAAATCATGGTTTGCTATATATGAATTCAGGGAAGAAAGGATAGGCCTACTAAGTATTTCCATTAAACTTTATTTTTAGAAATGTACAAAATGAACATAAATATACATATATACACGGTATATCATCCATTCTCCTCCCTCTTGCCTGCGTCCAGCCGGTGCGGTGCGGTGCCTTTTAGCACGTCCCGTCCCCGTCATGGATTGTCCGCCAGGATCTGGCTGGACGAAATCAAATGCAAATCACAAAATATTAGAGAAACTTAGTTGTTTTAGATTCGTTAGTAGTAATGAACAGCTTGCCTGCTAATATGCTAACCTAGCTTTGTTTACCTTGGTAGCTAACACGATATGAACGTTAGCTTGGAGGAAAGGCAACTATAATGCAGTGTAATAAAACTACTATGAACAAAAGCTAGTGGTTCATATTAGGCTAGCAATAATGTGTTTACAATTGCAATCGTATACGGGTATTCTGCTACCATACAATGTAACTTGCATGAATACAGATTGTTTTGCGCTAGCATACAGCTAGCCTCGTTAGCTACATGCAGTATGTACTGTCACAATGTACGTAAATCACCCGGAGTATACTGTATGAGTATTCCGTGTGTGTGACTGCAGACATTCTCCTGCCATGACAAACATGTAAGGCCATCTGCTGACATTGTAGTTGATATATTTAAACGCTAGCAACGTAGCATCACAAAAATGTTTTTCCGACCAAACCTAGCTTAGCTCCGTGTGTTAGATCGGTTGCATACACGCTACGCCAGCTATAATGTAATTACGTTTCGCGACTGACCGCACGGCAGTATACTGTCAATAGGTATTTTGTGTGTGAATGCAGACATTCTCCTGCTATGAGATACATGTATGCAAGGCCATCTGCTGATATTAGAGTTGATATATGGAAACTCTAGCAACTTAGTTAGCACAGTGTGTCAATGGCTTAGCAGTCCAACACAGTTTACACATTTAAACAGTCTTGTTTGATAAATACACAAATAACAATGCAAACTTACAGGTTGTATACCCGGATCTTCCCCTGCTCCAAACGGTCCAAACAAGCTGTGCATATCCGGCCTCAAACTGGGCAATGTTTTGGAAGCTTTCGTCTGTGAAATGCCGGTTCTTCGAACCTCTGGAGGAGGAACACGCCGCTGCTGGTGTGGCCATAGCTCTTCGGGATTGGTCCATTTCGTTCCGGGTACCGCATGACATCATGCGGTACCCGGAAGAATCAAATGGGCAGTGACGTATCTCCAACGAGGCGTTTTGGGGAGGTATTTTCTGTGTTAGAGTTTTACTCGCTACAGGGTGTACTTTGAGGGTTTTGACTCTGCACACCGTTTACATGCATAAAAACCTTCATAACACACAAGGGGACGGGTAATAACCGAAAAGCATGACATGGGAGCTTTAAGGGGAGACTGCTCCCCTGAATGGTGGCAGTCACAAGTCCTTGCACACAGTTTCTCACTCTCACGCTTACGCTGTAGCTGTACGTCCTTCAGGCACCCTAAGTGTCATGGCAACCGTACAGCAGCCTCGGCAACTGCAGGCTCATTTTCATACTGATGAGGCTGCCGGTTGCCGGGGGAGGCTGCTGGTTGCCGGGGAGGCTGCCGCTGCTCGCTCGTCTCTCCTCTCCGGTGTCGCCCTGAAATTTTAATGACCTTTCTGCACAAGTATGGAGGAAGGTGTGTGTGGTGTGTGTGTGTGTGTGTGTGTGTGTGTGTGTGTGTGTGTGTGTGTGTGTGTGTGTGTGTGTGTGTGTGTGTGTGTGTGTGTGTGTGTGTGTGTTGTGTGTGTGGTGTGTGTGTGTGTGTGTGTGTGTGTGGTGTGTGTGTGTGTGTGTGTGTGTGTGTGTGTGTGTGTGTGTGTGGTGTGTGTGTGTGTGTGTGTGTGTGTGTGTGGTGTGTGTGTGTGTGTGTGTGTGTGTGTGTGTGTGTGTGTGTGTGTGTGTGTGTGTGTGTCAAACAGACCAAGTTGATACCAGACAAGAACAAATACATTTTGAATGCATAAGAATTTTTAAAGGGCATGTATTTGTACACCTGTGGAAGACCTCCGATCTGCTCGTCAGGTCGGCGTCACTTCTCCACTGAATGAGTATTTGAAGGTTAAGGAAATTGTTGAAGGGTCAGACGGCAAAAGTCCTCAACTTGTTTGAACTGACACTCAACTTACACTCATAGAGATAACGCTTTTCTGACAGACTGTATCTCACTCTCCCTTTGCTCCGTTTGCTCCGTTTGCAGGAGGACGAGGCTGGAGAAGAAGAAAACGGTCGGACCGAGCCGATTGGTCGAGCAGACTCCTGCATGGACCACACCCCCGTGAGGTCGCTCGAGTAAGTGCTTCAGTCAGAGGTCATTATCGGTCAGCGTTTTTCCCTCTCTGTCCTCACCTTCCTCCTGAAACTCAATAACCTTCTGATCACATTTAAGCATTTCTTTTCTCCAACATTTGTTAAAGGGGACAACTCTTTTCTAGTGACTTATCTTTAAGATTCCTAATATAGTTGCACTAGTGTTTTCCTTACACCCTCTGCTTCATATCGGCCAATAGAGAGACACTATTACTGGATTCAGCTTTAAGCCAACTTTTTAACACCTTTTTAAGTGTTTGTACGTAAATATTTGTGCATACGTTTTAACTTTTTGGAATGGAGACGGATTTGCTATCAAACCCATTTTTCATCAACACACCTGCATAACCCTGACAACCCATAATGCTGTGTTTTAAATCTCCTCTTTCTCTCTACTTTTGTCAATTTTCTTATTTATTTAAGAAAGTACAACGTACATGAATCACCTTGACCACTTGAGTTTGTCATCGTGCTAGTTTGAACCGTAAAGGCTTAGTTTATTCTGCAATCCCTGGCATGTTGGTGGCATTAAGAGACACACACACGGGCATCATGTCAGTCACGATAATCAACAGTAGGAACAATGGCCAAAACTAGATTTTCCCTTCAAAGTTGCCCAGGTACAGCATCCATCTCCTCTCTGTCTCTACACAATAAGTGCCTATAGCCGTTCTGTATAATAATCCAGGTTTGTTTGTGGAAAATCTCATCTCAACCCCTGCGTCCTGATTTGCATAATTCTCTTTTGTGGACGCAAACTGCTCGTCGTCTCGCCACCAGAGCTCTCCCACGCACTCACCCGCTCAGCTCCTGTTATTAACCACTGTGTTTTTATTTTTGCTCTGTTGCATGCTTCCAGTTTAATATGCAGGTATGGTATTGTTATTATTCCTATGATTTCCCAGAGATTTCTCCCGCCTCTTAGTTGTCAACAAGGGGCCCATTTTCCCCGAGCTAATCATAGTCATTGTATCAAAGCTGTGGGCAGATTAGATTTGGCATCTTGTCAAATGTTCCTGTGTGTACATGTTTCACAGACGATCAGGTGAAGAACGCTGCATCACAAAAGCAAATAGCCGTGAATGTGTTTAGTGCTTTTAACGGAGGGGTCAACGGATGTCATCTCCACTTTTTTCATCTGCATATGGATGCAATTAAATGAGCCTCGGGCTCCGTCAGCTTTCATTGTTAAAGCTGTTTGTTCAACCGTGCACAAAGTAGTTAGCATGACTGAAGCAAGTTTGTTTCATTTCTGTTTACCTTTCGCCAAAGCACTGTGCATGGCTACCTAGTTCACGACAGCAAGATGAACCCAAAACAAAAACCGATTCCGCTCTGATTGTATTGCCATAAACCAGGGGTGTCAAACTCGAGGCCCGGGGGCCAAATCCGGCCCGCGACTTCATTTTCTGTGGCCCCATAAGAGCTTGCAAATAATATATGTTTATTATACGGTTACATGCTACTTTACAGAAGCACGTTGCCCATAAACTACATTCCCACAATGCATCTCAAATTTGAATTTGTTCACAGAATTTGAATTTTTTTCTTCAAAATATGCATTTTTTCTCAGAATTAATTTTTTTCCCCCTCAAAATTTCACTTTTTTTTCAAAATATCACTTCTTTTTTTTAGTTTTTCCAGAATGTGGCTTTTCTTTTTAAATCATTTTGTGACATTCTTACTGAAGAGACTTGCAATTATTTGCCCTAGACTTCTGCTTTCAGACGTAGACCGATAATAACCCAATGCAGAGGCAATGATGTAATATAATAC
The DNA here is from genome assembly GCA_012861695.1 of Trematomus loennbergii. NCBI lineage: Eukaryota > Metazoa > Chordata > Actinopteri > Perciformes > Nototheniidae > Trematomus > Trematomus loennbergii. Next base: position 1,096,904 of record JAAOOA010000048.1, read on the forward strand.
ATTATTTTATATATTAAATATTTATATATGTATTTTTTATATAGTCTTAAAGTTACCACCGGCCCTTTGAGTGCAACCATAATGCTGATGTGGCCCGCGATGAAATTGAGTTTGACACCCCTGCCATAAACAGATCAACATGTTGCTGATATGAATATAGTATCATGCCATTTGTAAAAAGCCCGAATTCATGATTTGTGAGGTATGTTTGGAAGCGGACAAGCACACGACTTTTAAAAATGCTTGTTTACTAAATGGATCAAGGCTTGTCAAGCATTATAGTCGGCTTCATCAATCCTCAAAATCATCTGAATTAGGTATAACATGTCAGACTTATTTTATTTACATAGATATACAAGCATTTAAGATATGTTTTATTGATTACAGGAGCCCACAGAATGATACAACGAGCTTGTCCCCTCTATTTCTGATTCCACGTCTGGAACAGATTCTCAACATATTAACACTTTTGCATTGCCTTGTGAAAACATCTCTCCCCATGTGGTTTGCCTTTGCTGAAAGAAGGGCAGTGTCACACATTGTAGACATGAGTTAATGTGTCTATTGTTAGAAGTCAGCAACATCCTAGCATTAAAG
>JAAOOA010000048.1:1102500-1138917 GCA_012861695.1 Trematomus loennbergii
CTTAATGGTGCTGCTTACTGAAAGCACTTTGTTTATTTTTGCGCTCAGAGTGACGCAGGAGTCCTCGGGGGTTAGAGAATTAACACCTGCAAAACATCACAGCTACCGTGGAGTTTCAGAGCGTTGATTACCTTTTGAATAGAAGCCGCCCCACACAGCCTCTTCAGCACCCTGAGGTGATGCGACTGCTTTCTCTCATAAGCCTCGTCGGTACTCTGATGATGTAAATGACAGGACCGCACTGTATGCTCAAGTAGGTGTTTGAGCAGAGGCTGCAACAAGCCATCCCTCTATTATTTGAGTTCTTTAACTGCATGTCATTAAGATGGATTTTGGAGAGCCACCTGACCAGAGGATAGAAGAATATTTGTATCAAAGAACACACCTATTACATATGCAGCAGAACAAAGCATGTCAAAAAACATTACGTCGAAAATACAGCAATTTATATATATATATATATTCTATATTCAGGTGACATGTATTACCCTTTTGGGAATGTTAATATATGATATTAGTTTACATGTGCTCAGTACACAGCATGTTTTGTTCAGGGTTTTGTAAGGCAAGCAAAGGGAAGCTTATTTATAAAAGCACATTTCAGCGACAAGGAAAACACATTAAGAAATAGCGCAAATAAACACAAATAAAAATAAGCTTACATAGAATTATATGGGTATAAAATACAATAATACGACTTATGGATGCTTCATAGCAGAACATCATAAATATATGTTGGCCCCTAAACCATTCAGCGCGTTATAAACCAACAGAAGCATTTCAAAGTCAATTACTGTCAGGAATCCAATGTCAAAAAACCTCAAACGTTCTTCAAAGAAACGTCCAGTGGTTGTAATTCCACTCCAGAACCTCCTACAGCTCTGTCCATATTGAACCCGACCGTCTTTCCTCCTGTTGACACAAACTTTTTGAACCTTTCAGGACTCTTGGCTTGTTGGTCAAGCGTCTGGAGAACGGAGGCAAGGCCGAGCAGCAGGGCCTCTTCCAGGAGAACGACTGTATCGTCCGTATCAATAACGGAGACCTGCGGAACATCCGTTCGAACAGTAAGACCCTGCTGAGCTGCGCTGGACTTCCTGTTTTGGTCGACCTTCCTTCCTCCCCGGTCTAATAACTACAGCGCTAAACCCTCTCCTTCTTCCTCCCTCCTCGTGCCTTTGTGACCTTCTCCTCTGTCACCGCGCCGAGCTAAGCTAACCTTTCCCTGTTTCATTCCTGTAGGTCGCACCCTCAATGGCTATAGCAATCCTCTCTGCCTTTCTTCCCTTCGTGTTTCAGTGACAGCTTCTCCACCACTCCTGTTGTAACACCTCTCTCTGTCTGGAATTGGAACACGGCTCCTAATCTTCACAGCCTCTGCTTTCATTACCTTCCTAACCAAACCCACCTGCTAACCCCCCCTCCCTCTTTTCTATATGCATGCGTATATAATGTGACCTGCTGAACACTATTTCCGAAAGAATCCAGTGATGCATACTTGTTTTTGATTTGATTTCCACCTGTCAGCATACATGTATACTAAATATGTGAATGTGTTCAACTGTAGTATACAATGCATTTGTGATATACCCATGAGGCGACTATTATGCAAATAAGTACACACACACACACACACACACACACACACACACACACACACACACACACACACACACACACACACATACACATACACACACACACACAGGTGTAATATGATGATGTGTGTGTCTCATGGACTTCAGATGCAGTTATTTAAAGGTTTCCTCCATCATAATTATATATCAAAAAAGTAAAGGGCAACAAAAACAATATTTATTTAAATTAATTGATTATTTTTCACGTTCCTGTAAAACAGATTGTTTATTTTTTTGCGGATTTAAAATGACTTTTCAGATTTGTATTATCCACTCATTTCAGTAGAACGTGAATATGAAGAATGTACAAAATGTGACTATCATCGTATCAAATCCCAGTTACATTATAGTGTCTCAACCCCACTGTTTTAGCCATAATGAACGTTTTAAATGAGACTATATAAAACAGGGAAAGTGCTAATAAAATAATATTTACACATTAAATAAGAAGTCAATCAAAACAAATGATATAACCACACATCCAAGATGAAATCATGTGTAGCATCCGGATAAAAGTAAGCCACATACAGTATACAAGTAGCGCGATAGCAACCAATAATATCATTACTAAATGTTAACATTAAAGTATATACTGTATACCTCTAGTGTTATAAGATAAGAGAGATAAGATAAGATACTTTATTGATCCCAATTTGGGAAATGTTTGTGTTACAGCAGCATTAGAAGACAAGGCAATGTACAATACATATTCAAAGACTAGAAATAATCAAGAAAGTACAAAATATACATGTTGAATTTAACAAGGTATTATATATACAAATATATATATACATAAACATAAATATATGACAGTATATATATACATAATATATGACAGTATATATATACATAAATATAGGACAGTATATATATACATAAATATAGGACAGTATATATATACATAAATATAGGACAGTATATATATACATAAATATGACAGTATATATATACACATAAATATATGACAGTATATATATACATAAATATAGGACAGTATATATATACATAAATATAGGACAGTATATATACATAAATATAGGACAGTATATATATACATAAATATAGGACAGTATATATATACATAAATATATGACAGTATATATATACACATAAATATATGACAGTATATATATACATAAATATATGACAGTATATATATACATAAATATATGACATGATATACATAAATATATGACAGTATATATATACACATAAATATGACAGTATATATATACATAAATATATGACAGTATATATATACATAATATATGACAGTATATATATACATACATATATGACAGTATATATATACATAAATATATGACAGTATATATACACATAAATATATGACAGTATATATATACATAAATATATGACAGTATATATATACATAATATATGACAGTATATATATACATAAATATATGACAGTATATATATACATACATATATGACAGTATATATATACATACATATATGACAGTATATATATACATAAATATATGACAGTATATATATATACATAAATATATGACAGTATATATATATACATAAATATGACAGTATATATACATAAATATATGACAGTATATATATACATAAATATATGACAGTATATATATACATAAATATATGACAGTATATATATACATAAATATATGACAGTATATATATACATAAATATATGACAGTATATATATACATAAATATATGACAGTATTATATACATAAATATATGACAGTATATATATACATAAATATATGACAGTATATATATACATAAATATATGACAGTATATATATACATAAAGATATGACAGTGTTGTTACAAGTGAATGAATAAGGCATCTATACACAGTGTTGCTACAGAAGCACTAACAGTTGCTTTTTAACAGCAACATCTTCTCGGCTTCACGATTCATTCTGAACTCGTAAAGATGCCGAGACGGACCCTCAGGGATCGTTATTAGTGTCTGGGAAAATATGGGCCAGGAATTTCACAACTAAAGTCTCTCGGGTGAGGGGAGAGGGGGGGGGGGGTGGGCGCGAACATTGTAGTTGTTATTCGGGGAGCAATAGAAATTCTGGGACCCCGGTATTTTCCGTGCAGCTGTTAGAGCCACACTGAAATGTGCTTTATTGAAAACAGGTGGCGCTAACGAGGCTCGGCTGCTACTGACAGCCAACATAAGTCTCCATTCACACCACTGTACATGAGAAAGGCAGGGAGGGAGGGGGGGAGGGGGTTTAAAAGAGGATTTGGTGAAAACTATCCGACAGATAGAAGGTCTTCTTCATCTGCAGCCAACTGAGGGGATTATGCGTTGGAGCTGAGGGGGGGGTTCGGTCTCTTTTTAGAGCCGCTCACGCTGGTAATAAGTATTAATTAACATGTCAGGTGGGCCGAGATGAGTTTTATAAAGCGCTGGAAAAGTTTGTGCGTAGTTAACAATTGATGAGAAAGGTATTTTTTTTAAGGTTTAGGAAGTCTAATACAATTTACATTTAAGTAAAAAAACGACTTGAGACACTTTTGTTGTACCAGTAGATTTGTCTATTACAGTATAGAGAGATATTCTATAGATTTTACATTATAGAATATGCAATACTAAAACATATATAGTTACTATTTTGAGATGTATAAATCAATTCAATCAAATTTATTCCAATCTAATTATCAACTCTCTCTTCTTTCCAATTCTCTTCCCGTCGCCCCTTTTTGTCCCAGAGCCCGGACAGTTCTGTTTTACCAGTATATTTGTCTATTATAGAGAAAGAATGTGCTAACTTATTCTATACATTTAGATTATAGAATATGCAGTACAAAAAAAAGATAGTTCTTGATGTTAACATGTATAAAATATACTTATATGTGGTATGTCCTTTAACAAGCTGCTGTGACGTGTGATCAAATCAAATCAAATCAAAATGTATTAAAGCCCCAAATCACAAGAAATGCCTCAAAGGGCTGCAAAGCAAATACAAAAACAAAATACAAACGTCATAGCATAAACATTATAAAAACATTATACAACAACATAAGTATTGCCATGTGATAAAAGCATGTGACTGAAGTGATGGTAATGTAGACTAGGAAACTAGGTGATGGAAATGAGTTTACAAGGAAGACAGATGCGAAGAGATGGGTTTGAGTTGCTGAGTTTGAGTCAACGAAAATAGCTTCGCAGATCTGAAATGGTGGACGATTCCAAATGAGAGGTGCTTGGAATGAATAAAGTCAATTTAATCTAATGATCAACTCTCTCTTCTTTCCAATTCTCCCCTTTTTCCTGTCCCAGAGCTCAGAACATGTTTCGCCAGGCGATGCGTTCTCCCGTCATCATGTTCCACGTTATCCCGACATCGATGAAGACGCACTACGAGCAGATGTCCCACGCCGAGAAGGAACCCTGCGTACGTGTCGGGACGTTTCAGCCCCGACTCTCTCTCCGGAAGCACCGTGTCCGGAAACGATCACGCCCCACACAGGATGTCCCGACACGGATCTCAAACGCACCCACAGTCCCATCAGCATCCTCAACAAATCCTCAACCCCATCCTCAAACCCATCCTCAAACCCATCCTCAAACCCATCCTCAAAACCATCCTCAAACCCATCCTCAACCCCATCCTCAAACCCATCCTCAAACCCATCCTCAAGCCCATCCTCAACCCCATCCTCAAACCCATCCTCAAACCATCCTCAAACCCATCCTCAAACCCATCCTCAAACCCATCCTCAAACCCATCCTCAAACCCATCCTCAAACCCATCCTCAAACCCATCCTCAAACCCATCCTCAAGCCCATCCTCCAGCAGATCAGACTGAGGGTTTCCCCCTATGATTCACCCGGTGGGCAACGCAGCCAAGCCTCCCACAGGACACACACCCCTCCCTCAGAGGGGGCTGAACGCCACGCCAACGGAGGATTCACCAAAAAGGTCGGGAGGAGCTCAACATCCAGCTAAAGAAAGGTGAGTGGAGAAAGGTGGAGCAAAGGATTACTTTAGTGCCCAGAGAGGCTGCGATTCTGACTTAAAACACATTTGAAATATATATATTCTTTTCTTGTTCGTTCACACAAAGGTTTCAGTCAAGTTTTTGCACAAAGCACATTTTTTTTAAGGCCCATCTGGAATTAAGCATTGCAAGGTTTCCCTGGACAAAAGGCCAATGGGATTTTCTATTGGATTTTGGGAATATTGCTAAAAATATAATCTGTGGCAAACACACGTTTATGCTACGTAGAAGTTTTGTTCAGCCGGAACTACATCGCGGTCACATGACTTCACGTCACCACCGCTAAGCTAAAGGTAGCTAATGTTCGGCGTGATGATGTTTAGTAGACACATGTTAGCAACCGCAGTTTTTAAGACACTTGAAAACCTTCAGACATCAGTGGGAGGTGTTTACTGAAATATCTTGTAGAACAATACGTTGAAATCAGCTTGTGTTGTAACATATCCTTCAAAAAAACATTGACTTCCAGGCGAGAGAGCCCAAAAGTGCTCAAATGCTGACTCATGTCGAGGTTGAAGACCTATTCCCGCACCACTCTTTAGGGCAATCTCCTGCAACAGGCAGCAAATGATTGACAAGTCCATCTTTAGTTTCTCTTCAAACGCAGAATCATTTGAAACTTCCTTTATCTAAAAAGTTCTTCTTTGTTATTGTGGAAAAAAAACCTCTTACATGATACATTACATCATTTTGTTTTGGAAGTATCATCTGATTCTTTCCTGAGGGTCTGTGAACATCTCTCTCTCTCTCTCTCATGCTTCAGGCTTTACACATTAGAGGGATGCTAGTGTTCTATTCCAACTGAATAAACAAGCAATGTCCCGACTCCCATCCTGGCGAGTAGGAACCGTTTGAGGAGAAAAGGCTCAGACTTGGTTATAAGCAGAGTGTGAGAACGATGATGTAACAGGCTTAAAACACGCAGAGTTTAGCATACTGATGCGTCCAGGAGGTGGAAACTCAGAGAGGAATAAAACTTTGGTGACATCTCCTCCGCAGAGGCTCTGACTGACAGCTGGCACAGGTGGAGCAACCCTCTGCCAACAGGAGAGCAGGTGCCAGGTCTCAGGGCCAGAGAGCTTGTTGCTAAGCAGCCGCTGGAGCCTGTGTGCTGTCAAATGCCGAAGCAAAGAGTCTGACAGGGCTGCACCATATGCACCAAGTTTTCCCCCCAAAATCTGCCCCCTCTCTTGGGGCTAACATGAAGCCAGAACATAAAACATGAAAACGCGCAGCTGGTTGATGCATATTCAATCCCAGCTGACGGCTACTTCCACTTGTTCCTCCATCATATACTGTGTCTCAAGTCGCCTACTTTAATGGGCTGTTTTGAGTGCAGTAGTGCACTAGGAGAACACCTATAACGCTCAAACATATATTGTGGACCGCTGGACACTTCTCAAGCTCAACAACTGCCATCTTGGCTACGTAGCGGAAGTTGTAGGATAGCCACGTCAGCAGTTGCTCTGGTAAACACAGCACTTGAATAATAGTTATACATTTTTTTTCACTATTGATTAACATACTACTGCAGTGGTGTTCAAAAATAATTGTTTATTATTAGGGTTGGATGGGTAGTATGTAACGATTTAGTACCGTGAATGATCCTTGGTTGGTAGCTAGCTTATCGTCAATACTGCGGAGCGCACAGCAGCTTGTACGTATTTAGACACAGCTACACACATTATGTAAGTGTACACTACATGGCAGTTTACTATAAGGGAAGTCATCTGATAATTGAGCCCCAACTAAGTGCGTTGGTCGTTGAAGAAAGTGGTACTATACTTCTGTTCTAGTCCTTGACATCATTTAGGCCCAAAATATTTTTCCATTAGGCGCTTTCACACGCAAGTACTTTCCCAGGAATAGTTCCCGGAACTTTTATTTCCCCGGAACTATCTAGTAGATCACGTTCACACCGGAATAAGTTCCCTGAGGGAGGATTACGCAAATGAAGCCGCTGACGTCACTTCTTCTTCTTCTGCTTTGGGTTTACTGGCAGGCCGCAAACAACTTCACGGCGTATACTGCCACCGAAGTCCCGGAGCCCCCGGAGTTCGGGCTTTGGGTGGCAGTAAATCGCCACCCGATGCCCCGGGTAAATCGCCAAAGCGCCGACATCTCCTCATCACTCACCGATCCCACGTTTATTTGTCATAAGTTAGGGCTAATGCTAATAATGCTAATGCGAGGAAATAAAATGGCGGCTTCACAAAAGAGTTTTCGGGGCGTGGTTTGCAATTCGCCAGCCAATCAGAAATTGGAACCTTTTTCTGCCCAGGAAAGTCCCTGCTCTCTAGCAGCACTACAAAGGGGAAAAGGTTCACGAAAAAAAAGATATCTTCCCAGGAACTATCGGAACTATTTCTGGGAAAGCAACTAATGACTAAAATTGGTATGGAGTCTGTAAATATGTGTAAACAACTAATGAGTTACTATCCCTTCTGTAAATAAATAGGGTTTAAAAAGCTGAATCCAGAGTTAATTTTTGGCTTCATACATTTTACTGAACCATGACCAGAATATCAGAGATGGGGTTTAAGGAAATTCAAGTGTGCATAGTCCATGGGCCCAAGACCTGAATGGTCTGAGAACTTTTTGAATCTACAGCTGGTCCACTTTACACTTTATGCGCCACTCAGCAACTGTATCCAGTTCTCTTCATACTCCTAGCTTGAGACTCATCTCTGGTTTTTCTCTCCTCACACAGTGTTTGCTTGATCATACATCTCAAGTACTTTCATCTGCCAGGAGATCTGTTTGTTCTCAGTCAAAGATGTTATCGTCTCCCAATCCACCTTTTGTTTGCTGTTGTTGAAGCAGACATTTGCAGCAGGATTACCAGCGACTCCCAAGAGGCTGTTTGGCGACTCCGTGTTGTTTTTGAGTACCGACTTAAGCCACAGCTTTGAGCGCAGATTAAACTCCCGCCTTGTTTATGAGCTTGAATCAGACACCGGTCTCGTCGCAAAGCCCGTTGAATATTAAATCAATCAAAGCATCCCATTCCGCACAGGAAATTGCTTCGTAGGTATGTCTTAATCATGCTAATGCGAGTTTTAAATGATCCTCCTCCTTGTTTAAAGCCAGGAACACTGCAGGCATTTACCGGAGACCATTACACCTCGTCTGCCTGCAGGAAGTTGATTGGCTCATCAATGCAGGGGATTAGTTTAGAGGATGTGAAACAGAATCGCTAAGTGTTCTGCTTTTCTTTGCATCAGCTCAGTCACACAGGCAGCGGGGATTAGGGACAGTCCTCTGATACTGCAGGAGCGCTGATTGTTTCTACATTCACTTGTTTCCTTAAAGGGGACCTATCATGCATATTATAATAATATAGTGTAGGACCATACCTATATAAGGCATATTTATACTTTTTTTTTTTAAAATACCAAACAGATCATGCATTTAGCCATGCCTCATTTTGCTCAATTTGACAATTTATAGCTCTGTTTTGCAAGGGCTGATTCAGTGAGAACAGCACCACCTACAGGCCTGGCATATGTACTACAGCGTCTCCAGCTCTTTCGAACGGCAATGGCCGTGGCTGTCTCCTCCTGATTGGTGGAGTTGGCCCAATAGCCGTAGCGCCACCGTCCTGACGTCAGGACAGTGTTCAAATCTGGATCAGTTTTTATCAGATCCGTTGCAGCCCCTTTTTTAGAGATTTGGGTATGGAGGAAAATAGAGAGGGTTGTGTTTTCTGACACTTGGTGAGTTCCCTGGAACACCGGGACACATATTCATGTAGAAAAGACGTACAGTGCATTTTGCATGATAGGTCCCCTTTAAGAGTTTCTCTGAAAAAGTACCTTGATCAGAGCGCTCAGAGAGCAGGATGTTTCCAGGTGAGATGCTTTTGGAGACGGATGGACTGAAGTGTGTTTTGATTGTTAACTTGTTGAGGAGGCGTGTGGCGCAGTGGACTAGTGCGTTGGTGCTGGGATCAGGGGCACAGGTTCAAACCCCACTGCAGTCAGCATGTCGTTGTGTCCCTGAGACACTTCACCCCAAATTGCTCCTGTGGGGATTGTCCACAGTATTGAGTATGTAAGTCGCTTTGGATAAAAGCGTCTAACAAGTAACATGTAATGTAATGTAGACAGATGCGGAAACGCTGGAATAAAACTATGACTGATCGTGATCTTAGTTTCCCTCCGTAACAACAGACAGTGTAATTTGTTCTTACTACTTTTGATTTTTAGCTTCTGGGTTCAATTAAATATCAGACAAAAGTAATACAAGTCTGAACTTATTTACTGGCAGCTTGTGAAGTACTTGTTGTCGTATAACTTTTTTTTAAAAGCATTAAATTGCCTTGGCTCACAAAATAATCCCACTCTGATTATTCACTATAAATCTACTTGATCTCTCTGCTGACAGGATACAAAGTGTATCTTCATTTTCTGTGTTTCACTTTCTTAATAATAGGAAATTGTAAGGATTAGTGATGACATGTCATACAGGCCTGTGTTTCTAGGGCTTCATAATGATAACACCTTGAGGCAAACACTTGCAGATATAATACTAAATAAAATGGAATTCAAATATGAAGTATGTACAGCTCAATGCTGGTTTAGTGGGGACTACTTGTGGGTGGTGCAGTTTGTTGTAAAATGGATACAGAAATAACTCTAATACTTCCGTTCCTCTTCAGATAAGAGGATGGAAAAACATTGTGAAAAAGGTTGTGCAACACATCTCATAGAATAGCTTCTTGCATGTTGTACTCTTTCGCACTCTTTGAAAGTGTAACACTGTCCAGAATGGGTACATTCTTGAAGTTCATGATGGAAAGGCACATTGTTGCTGTCCTAAATGCTGGTATCAGCGTTTTATTCTTGAAATGAGTTGCAACTTTTATGATCACTAATTGGATTGTTTCTCCAGGTGTTTTCCTCACATCATGACATGCTACTGATTTATTACTGCGAAACAAACGGATGGTGTAATTGATCAAAGCCACATCCAAACATTCACATTAGTTTGAGCTGCAGGGCGGCAGATGGAGAGGAGACGCTTCAGACTCTGCCTCAGATAAAACCTGACTCCATCATCAGACCTCCTCTCCTCTCTTCTCTCTCACTTCCTCTCTCTTCTTCTCTCCTCACTTCTCTCCTCACTTCTCCTCCTCACTTCTCTCCTCACTCTCTCCTCTCTTCTTCTCCTCACTTCTCTCCTCACTTCTCTCCTCACTTCTCTCCTCTCTTCTTCTCTCTCCTCACTTCTCTCCTCTCTTCTTCTCTCCTCACTTCTCTCTTCACTTCTCTCCTCTCTTCTTCTCTCCTCACTTCTCTCCTCACTTCTCTCCTCTCTTCTTCTCTCCTCACTTCTCTCCTCACTTCTCTCCTCACTCCTCTCCTCACTTCTCTCCTCACTTCTCTCCTCACTTCTCTCCTCACTTCTTCTCTCCTCACTTCTCTCCTCTCTCTCTCCTCACTTCTCCTCCTCACTTCTCTCCTCACTCCTCTCCTCACTTCTCTCCTCACTTCTCTCCTCACTTCTCTCCTCACTTCTCTCCTCACTTCTCTCCTCACTTCTCTCCTCACTTCTCTCCTCACTTCTCTCCTCACTTCTCTCCTCACTTCTCTCCTCTCTTCTCTCCTCACTTCTCTCCTCTCTTCTTCTCTCTCTCTCTCACTTCTCTCCTCTCTTCTTCTCTCCTCTCTTCTTCTCCTCTCTCTCTTCTCTCCTCACTTCTCCTCACTCCTCCTCTCTTCTCTCCTCACTTCTCTCCTCTCTTCTTCTCTCCTCACTTCTCTCCTCACTTCTCTCCTCTCTTCTTCTCTCCTCTCTTCTCTCCTCTCTTCTTCTCTCCTCTCTTCTTCTCTCCTCACTTCTCTCATCACTTCTCTCCTCTCTTCTCTCCTCTCTTCTCTCCTCACTTCTCTCTTCACTTCTCTCCTCTCTTCTCTCCTCTCTTCTCTCCTCACTTCTCTCCTCTCTTCTTCTCTCCTCACTTCTCTCCTCACTTCTCTCCTCTCTTCTTCTCCTCCTCTCTTCTCTCCTCTCTTCTTCTCTCCTCTCTTCTTCTCTCCTCACTTCTCTCTTCACTTCTCTCCTCACTTCTCTCCTCACTTCTCTCCTCTCTTCTCTCCTCACTTCTCTCCTCTCTTCTTCTCTCCTCACTTCTCTCCTCTCTTCTTCTCTCTCCTCTCTCTTCTCTCCTCTCTTCTTCTCTCCTCACTTCTCTCCTCTCTTCTCTCCTCACTTCTCTCCTCTCTTCTTCTCTCCTCACTTCTCTCCTCACTTCTCTCCTCTCTTCTTCTCTCCTCTCTTCTCTCCTCTCTTCTTCTCTCTCTCTTCTTCTCTCCTCACTTCTCTCATCACTTCTCTCCTCTCTTCTCTCCTCTCTTCTCTCCTCACTTCTCTCTTCACTTCTCTCCTCTCTTCTCTCCTCTCTTCTCTCCTCACTTCTCTCCTCTCTTCTTCTCTCCTCACTTCTCTCCTCACTTCTCTCCTCTCTTCTTCTCTCCTCTCTTCTCTCCTCTCTTCTTCTCTCCTCTCTTCTTCTCTCCTCACTTCTCTCTTCACTTCTCTCCTCACTTCTCTCCTCACTTCTCTCCTCTCTTCTCTCCTCACTTCTCTCCTTCACTTCTCTCCTCACTCCTCTCCTCTCTTCTTCTCTCTCAGGTCCAGAGGGACTCGGCTTCAGTATAACTTCTCGAGACGTTCCTATCGGCGCTCGGCGCCCATCTACGTGAAGAACATTCTTCCTCGGGGAGCTGCTATCCAAGATGGCCGCCTCAAAGCAGGAGACAGGCTGCTGGAGGTGAGAAAGTGAACGCATCATTTGTGAATCTCTAATGGTGGAAAAAACTCTATTATGAAATGTGTGACCCCAAAATGAGTGGTACTGGTTTTAATGGATTCTACTACTCATTTCCATCTACCTTTTTTAAATGGGAATCTTTCAATCAAATCAAATAAATGTTTACACTCACTTTATACTCTTGACCTTGTGCTGAAACACAATTATTTGTTATTATGGAGTTAATGCACACACTTACTATAAAGCCTTTGAATTACAGATGTATTTTTAACTCTAATCTTGATGATCAATGCATCGGACAACGACTTAAATGTAATTGAAAAGTGAAACTGTTCTGCTTCCATCTGGTTTAACATTCCCCTCATATAAATGTATATGTGAACCCTGTCACTGTGTGTCCTGTGCAGGTGAACGCAGTGGACCTGAATGGACGGACCCAGGAGGAAGTGGTGTCTCTGCTTCGAGCCACACCCATGGGGGGGGCTGTGGTACTGCTGTTCTTCGGCAGGAGGACACCTTCCTCCCCAGAGAAGTGGTGCGTGTATCATCATCCTCCACCTTCCTCAGAGTGTGTGTGTGTGTGTGTCGCCTCAGAGGAAACCTGTAGAGCTCCATCTTCTCTCTTTATCTCCCTCACACGTCACGTTCCTGACCAATCAGAAGCAGAGTTCCTTTATTTGTCCCGCAGCGGGGAAAGCAGAAGTATAGTGCAGATAAAACACTCGCTGCTATATCACATGTGCAATATTATTATTATTAATAATGTGCTATGATAACGTGCAATTACGTATCTGCCACCACGTTTTTGTTGCACTACTAAATACTGTTAATATTTACATTAATGATGTGACCGTGTATGTTTCCTGTAGATATTTAATTGCTCTTTGTACTGCACTGTTAGTGTACAGTTTTATTATCATGCTGCTGGGTTTTATTGTATTTGTGTAACTCTGGCACAACCGTTTCCCTCGGGATAAATAAAGTCTTATCTTATCTCTCTCTCTCTTATAAAGTAGAGACAATAAACGTACATATTAAAAAATTAAAAAATGATACTAACTATGCACAGGTTATTAAATAATGAAAAACATTGAGTTAAAGGAGAGGTCATTTCCACTGATCATAATTCCATTGTTGAGGTCTACTAGAATAGATTTATATTGTGCAATGTTCCAAACTCACATTGGTTTCTCAAACAGCATCTCTGTAAACTACGTGTATTCACTGAATTTCACTCTCTGCCTTTAACGGCTCGTTGGAGCTCCAATAGCTCCAGCCCCCACCCTCCCTGTGAGCACAGTGTGCTCTGATTGGTCGGGACGTTGTGAATCGCGCTGAGCTCCGTGGAGGTCTTGTTTTCTTGTTTAGGATACATAGCGAAACACAGCCAAACTCAAACTCAAACTCACAGCCGATTAAAAACAATAAGTGTGGCTTGATATTGAGTAAGAAAAAGGTTGATAAACGCTGTGAGAATGGGTCTGCAGAGAGAATGGGTCTGCAGAGAGAATGGGTCTGCAGAGAGAATGGGTCTGCAGAGAGATGGGTCTGCAGAGAGAATTTCGCCGCGATCCCAACTGTCTGTTATCAGCCTGCAGCCAGGGAGGAGAAATCAGCTGAGCTGCCTGTGTGTGAGGAAGTCCGTGGATTGGTCAATTTGGACCAATCAGCGGGGGCTTAACGTAACGGCTCCGTCGACGTAACGTAACGGCTCCACGGATTGGTCCATTTCGTTCCGGGTACGGCATGACATCATGCCGTACCCGGAACGAAATGGGAGGTATTTTCTGTGTTAGAGTTTTACTCGCTACAGGGTGTACTTTGAGGGTTTGTGACTCTGCACACCGTTTACATGCAGAAAAACCTTCATAACACACAAGGGGACGGGTAATAACCGGAAAAGCATGACACCTCTCCTTTAAATAAAAGAATAGCACATAAGTAAACCATGGTAAAAAAAGTCGCTGTACATTTTTTTTTAAAGGGACCATATGAATTTAAAGAGGTAGCTGGTACTGTTGGCCGATTGTATATTAATTGAGAGAAAACATACATTGGACTAGGGTATATAGCACAAAGGTCTGTCTTTCTTTATCCGTCACCCTCCCTCCCTCTCTCTCTCTCTGCTCCTCCATCTCTCGCTGCGTTTCTCCTCCGAGCCTCCTCTCCAGATTGATGGATGTTGGGATGAACAGACAGACGCAGGGCAGAGGGAAAAACACACTTGGCTTGAATATCAATAAGGACCAAAAAAAACTCCCACATTACATCTTACAAACAACTACACTCATCCTTTGTGTTGCTGCTGCTGTCACTCAGTCCGGACAGATGTCACTCTCAGCTTCAGTAATTCATGCAAACATTACATTAGTGGGTTTGTTACAACTGCTTTCTTTAAGGTTGTGTTCAACATGATGCCAGATGTTATGTGTAATTACCTTTGCAGAAAATCAGGTTTGATCAACCACACATATGGCTACCTCTAAGTTGTAATGGTCAAAGCAAAATCAAGGCGGCAGAACACTAAAGCCTAATCGCATATATATATATATTCTTTCAGCGTTGGCAAGCTTTTAATCAAATTGGTGTTTACTCCACATCGACGTCAATGATTCTCTGCTATCTCTCCTGGCTTTAACACACGTTTTACCATGAGTTATGGCCCCAAACTGCCTTAAGACCCCCCTCTGTTGTCGTAAAAAATTGGTCTCACCCTGCACCCTCCTCATCATTAGAGGCACAAGCAGCAGTTTGCCTGCAAGGAGTGTCAATCAACGGCTGATTGGTGACAATTATCACAGCAGGAGACGCAGAGACGCTATTGGCTGTCTTTCGCCACGGGCCTGGTTTGATGAGAGGAAGTGCCCATGGTCGATACTCATCTTTAGATTAGAGCGCTGGGTTTCTGAGTCCAGCTGACTCTGCATGGCTGCTAGTTAGACGGCAGGATTGATCTGATCTGTGGTCGTAAGCCGGGGAGAGGGAGATGGAGATGTGACTCGAGGGAGATGAGGTCCAGCGAACAAATGAGCAGCGAGGGTCTTTATCCAAAGCTTTGTGCAGGGCTAAGCATTTTCTATGGGTGTAACGGACCGTCTCCACAGCAGCGTTAAAAAAATCTTGGAGGTGGGCGTATCTGAAGCTTGGGGATTTTTTTGCGATCAACCAATCACATGAATCTCCCGCCCCCGACATACGAAGCAAAACAGTTTGAAGTAAACTGGATATAAACTCCCCAAACAGGCGAAAACCTACCACTGTCTCTGCCACCTCCCTCCATGCCTGGCTCCTCCGGTTTATATCCCGGTAGGTAAATAGGGACTGGTCATAAAGCACCGGGTGATTCCCTACCGTTAATTTCTCCTCCATGTTTTGGAATATGAGGAAATGACCTGCGGTATGTCTCTCCCATACACACGCCGTTTGATTGGCTAGAGCTTGAACTGTCAGATTTGCGTACACGGGATTCGATTGGCTGACGCTTCCACCTCAGCCTCAAAAGTTGAACATTGTCAACTTTGAATCCTGAAAATCCTGAAAATCTCCGCTCTGCTTCCCACAATGCAGTTCGGCGAAAAGTGAGGGAAAGTGACGTCACCCCATTCAAAGTGAATGGGCAGAAGCGTTCCAAGATTTTTTTAATGCTGCTGTGTGGACGGGCCGTTAGAGACAGGGCGGACTAAATATCATGTCATTTAATGAAAATATAGCAATACATACATTGTATAGCAGTAAAAACCAAGGTTGGACAAGACACACTTTAAAAAAAAAGTGCTTTTTTTCCTTGGCCAATTAGTTTGATTGAAAATGGCAGCGACTGAGCTTAATACATTAAACCTAATGTAGTGTAATGAAAAACACAAAGTCAACAGCTGTTATATTATTGGTACAGCTAGAAACTGCAGCAGGTGTAAAACAACAGACCTTATATTCATTTGTGTTTTTGATCCTTAAGCTATTTGACAAGCTGGACTTCCTATTTGATGACATTTCTAAAATGTATCAACCCAGCAAATAACATATCATGATAAAAGTGTTATTAAGCTTTCCACATTAATGGTAATGGCTAAATATTTGCTATGAACATTGCTATTACAAAGATAATATGCTATTTCTAGACTTCCTATTGATCACTTTTTTTGAAATTATAATAACCCTGCAAATAACATTTAATCATGACATTAGTTACTAAGAATTGCCAATGCACATTTAAATTACTAAGCTGGTAGCTATCATTAATGCACTGCACATTTATGCACATTTTTTTTATGAAGTAAAATCCCAGCCTATTATTTTTGGATTGATCTAATTTAGTTGATTTTTGTAAGATTATATATACGCACACGTCATTTTAAATCAAAGTTAAGATGGAGTTAATTGCCTCAAAAGATTATCACTATGTTTGGCGACCTCGTTCAGGGCATGCTGAATACAGGAATATCAGACCAAGTGCAAATGTTTCACGATCAAAGCTCAGTAAACAAAGTCGTGTTCAAAGCGTCCGTCATGCAATTCATTCATCGATGAATATGTGAGTAAAGCTGTCCACGATGCCCTGCCTGTTGCTCACATAGATTAGTTCACCTCTTTCTGTACAAAGTGAGAGTTTCTCGTGGAATACAGCAGCTGGACAGGAAGAGCTCTCTGTTCAGAGAGGAGATCAGACTGAGAGTGTTAACGTGTGCGTGGTACAGTCTGTCCTCAGTGGGAGACTGTCCTTCTGTCCTTGCAAACACAGTTGTTTCTGACCCACAGTTTATATTTGAAGTCTGAGCGCACACTTCCCACCACCCATCTGTCTGCTGGTCATGTTCTCATTCTGCATCACTTTACTCATCACGCCGCTTCCAGTTATCCATAAGCCTTTCCACAGCTTCTTGTTTTCTTTTCTACATCCAACTCACACGATATAGTCATTTGTTCTGGGCATGTCATTTTCGAGCCTGAGACCTGAAGAACAGGCTTGGGGCTTAACAGGTTAAAGCATGGAAACATGTCACAGTAGAGGCTCAAAATACTAATATGAACCTGGAAATGAGTTTAATATGACCCCTTTAATGTTCACTGTCAATAAATATGTTTGCTTGAATAATTTTGGTTCTTCTTCTTCCTCTAGAATGCTGAGCCGCAGATGCAGAGCCCCGAGATTTGGTAAGACTTCACTCGGTTGGGATTTAAACAAAAGTTCATGCATGCATTTAGGGAATCAACTAGTCGCTGGTCTATTAAAGTGCCGGTCGCTAGTGGTGCATATACTTGTTAGTCAGTAACACTCATTTCAATCTCCATCCAGAGTTGCTTCAACAAATCACAATTTCACGGTTCATCAGTATGGACTGTTGGAGCTGCAGAATAATTCACTCCATCACTCTCTCAGAGACGGTGGAAACACAGGGGAGTTAGCTTTATTTCTCGGCTGTGGATAAGGTTGTCAGTCTGGCCGTTGTGCAGCAGCCTCGCTCTCAAATGTGAGGTGAATTACAAACAGTCGTTTAGTTTCTGTTCGACTTTTTTTCCGGGAAAACTGCAGTCGGTGCACAGAATCTTTGACACATGAGCTGTAATCGAGACATTTGCCTAATATATCATGCCAGCGAAATCTCGTTGAATGTAGATAAACACTCCTAGTTAAAGTGGACCTATCATGCTATATTTGAATAATATAGTGTAGGACCATACCTATATAAGGCATATTTATACTTTTTTTTTTTCAAAATACCAAACAGATCATGCATTTTAGCCATGCCTCATTTTGCTCAATTTGCACTTTGTTATCCCTGTTTTTGCAAGGGCAGATTCAGTGAGAACAGCACCACCTACAGGCCTGGCATATTCCTATTCATTTCAAAAGACTGCAAAGGGCAAATCTATTTGTCCTTAAACAAATATCAATGGGAGGATGGAGCAGAAATATGATGTGTAGCAGTAGTTTAGCAAAAACGCTGCAAGATAGTGTTAGCAGTGGTGGATAAAGTACAAGTAAAGGTCATTCATTTAAAATGTTACGTATACTTAATAAGTATTACCAGCTAAATGTAAGAGTCCAATACAAAACAAATGTCTCTTTTCACAGTATATATTACTTTTCAATATGATATAATCCTATTTTTATCACCAACTAAAATACATGTTAGCATTTACATTTTGTAGTTGTCAAGGTGGAGCTAATTAAAGATATGTTATTTAGCACTGGGTACATTATGAGTGGGGTCGCGATTTATATCATTAAGACACTTAATGTGTTTACGTAAAGAGTAACAAGTATCTGTAAGTGATACATACATGTGGTGCAGTAAAAAGAACAATATTTGCCTCAAAATTGCCATGGAGTACTGTATATGTACTGTAGCTTACAATGGAAATACTTAAAGTGGACCTATCATGCTATATTTGAATAATATAGTGTAGGACCATACCTATATAAGGCATATTTATACTTTTTCTTTTTCAAAATACCAAACAGATCATGCATTTTAGCCATGCCTCATTTTGCTCAATTTGACATTTTTTACCCTGTTTTAGCAAGGGCAGATTCAGTGAGAACAGCACCATCTACAGGCCTGGCATATGTACTACAGCGTCTCCAGCGCTTTCGAACGGCAATGGCCGTGGCTGTCTCCTCCTGATTGGTGGAGTTGGCCCAATAGCCGTAGCGCCACCGTCCTGACGTCAGGACAGTGTTCAAATCTGGATCAGTTTTTATCAGATCCGTTGCAGCCCCTTTTTTAGAGATTTGGGTATGGAGGAAATAGAGAGGGTTGTGTTTTCTGACACTTGGTGAGTTCCCTGGAACACGGGGACACATATTCATGTAGAAAAGACGTACACAAGTGCATTTTGCATGATAGGTCCCCTTTAAGTCATTATTTTGCTGTTTTCTATCTATTAGTATATACATACTTAAAACATTAAAACATGAATTTGTACACATATCGTTTCCAACTAAAGTCACATAAACGTAGAACTGATAAGAGTTCAGACAGTGCTCTCTGCTAGAAAGTCAAGACAGTGACAATACAGCTTTTAAGACAAGGATGTGTGCATCCATCTTGAATCTTTAGATTGAGGATAAATAAGGACGGATAATGGCTGAGCTTTAGCAAAATATGCTGGCTTACAATGTGACAGTACTCTTGAATTCACTTGTGTTATCTGTTTCTCCTTGGCCAAGCCTTTTAACTTTAACTCACACACACTTCCTCATTGTTCTCAGTCGATGCTCCAAAGTCCTAATCATTGGATTGCGCCCTGTAGTAGGCAGTAGAAACCATTCTTAGTTTTTTTGAAAATGCATATGAGGTTGCAGGAGATACAGTTCAGGAGGTTCTTTTTAAAATCAAAGCTGAAAAATCAGGCCCACAGAAATTGAAGTAAGGTTGCGAGATGTTATAGAACTGGTCAGATTTGAGAAGTAGAATATGTGTAAGATATTCAAAAGGAACCAACTCAAATACAACGTAAGAGATGAGCCCTTTTCACTAGTCCATCAAGTCATATATTTATCCTAGCAGCGAAATGAAGGACATTATATAATCTTCAGCAGCAGAAGTTAGATTTCTTCCTAAAAGTCAAAGACAGCCGTTCTGTCTGTGAACCTTTTGACCAGTGTTTCTTCAGTTTACAGCACGGTGGCTCTTGGACATATGGGGTAAATGAGGGGTTACATCAGTGCCTCTGATGAGGGGGATTTACCGTATATATCCTGTGTATGATACTCAACTTTTGTTCTGGAACATATGGCTATCGTTCTGGCATAATTCCAGATATCTTCCCATGTCTCCTCAACAATAATCACTGACAATACCTTCCTCCAAAACACCTTTGACCCTCTGTGTGTCAGGACGAAAACAGATGTAGTTTCAATCAGAGGTTCCACTTCCTGTGAAGAATGATCTCAGCAGGATGTTTGGTATCAGCGCTAACCAAGGGTGTAACTTTGGTTTGAGAAGTGGGGGGGACACAAAACAGGGGGTCCTCCGCAATGAAACATTTTTCTCAATTTAATTCAATTTCCTGCCTTTCTACGAATATATTAGGGACTATGGTGTTCAAATATCCAAGAAAAATGTGTAGTATATTATATATATATAAATTAAGAGATTTATGGATACAGCTCTCAACACTCATATAAAACAGAACTGTATACATTTCAATATTCCAAAAACCATTAGAATATGCTCACAACCAATAACACATCATTGATATACTCCTCTCTCCTATCTTAAACTTACCTAGTCTGCATTCTTTCTTTTTATGTATGCATATTTTACTAATCACTCCCCTTTCAAACTGTGTTTTTTAATTTTTTACTGACATTGGAATGATTTCTTAACTTATTTTGAACAACTATATTTAATAGATGGAAATATTTGTTTACATAGATGACCAAACTGTTTGAGACCCACTGAGATAACTTAGACTAAAGTTTACAATCTAATCACTCAGCGAGTCCTTTACATCGGCTAAACTGACGTTATCTCAGCCTCTCAGTCTTAATAAACACATTTGAAAAGTGGGGGGGACACAAACGGGATTTTGAAAAGTGGGGGGGACATGTCCCCCCTGTCCCCAGTGGAAACTACGCCCATGGCGCTAACACTACAGTCCTGAGCGTTACTTTTCACAAAGCAGCTGTTAAAGTCTCATCTGTGTTTACTGCTGATATTAAAAGGGCCGTTCACATTTCCATAACTCTCCATTTCCATACCGAAGTTGAGTTGTAATTTACCAACCGCAGACTTCACGTCTTCACATCTGGCTCTACCTTCAGCTCGCATCTGGACAAGTGCAGGTAATCGGTTGCGTTTTTTCCCGCGGCACGCTAGAAGTGTAATTGGCCGGTTAATTTGATTGGCGGTCGTGCCTTCCAGCTGTGTGAATTATCCTCATAATCGAGGAACGTTATGGCAGCGATGTCGTGGATTAATGCGACTGCAGCTGGCTCTTCTCACATGTGCTCACACACACGTTCAGACATGAAGCATGCATCGCTCCATCTGCCTAAAAAAAGAAGTGGAGAAAGACTCCGCTTTGTTACTGAGAGGCGCCAACCGTGGTTAATGTTACATTATTTGTTGACGTGCCACCGTTGGCAGCTTTGTGGCGTTGGCATCAAAAGCTACATTCTGATCATTTGAGTTTTTAATGTTTTGAAAGACTTGCCCAGAAATCGGTTTTGTCTTTTACTCCCTTTTTGGTTATTTTGAAGTATTGTACAAGTCGGAGAGTTCAGTTTTTTGTTTGGATTACCTGCTAAGTGTCTGTTTCTGTTAATAATATCTGAAACTGATGAAGCCAATCACAATTAAAGCAGATCTACACTAAACGTAAATATTATTTGTACAAGTGCCTAGTGCACCTTAAAAGAGGCCCTATTATGCTTCAGTGTTTCCCTCTCCTGGATGCCTCCGTTACCCCTAGATTCCACCGGGTCCGTCTGCGCCGCGTTGCGGTTTTGGTCCGGCCTCCTCCGGCGTCATACCCTACCAGGCGCGTTTCAGAAGCATTTCAGAAGCGGAGCGTCTTGCCTGCCGGCTCGCAGTTTTTGTTGATTTGGGCATATTTCCTGGACAGGCTACTTTGTACAGACAAAGTTAATAATAACTGTAATATTCCAGTTATAAACGACATGAATCAAAGATGTGTTGCTGTATTTTAGTGGTAAAAAAATGCATTCATCATCATAATTATTCTATATATATAATTTACACAGTGCCTGTAAACCGGAGGAGAACGCTGGCATTTCTCCTCCTACTTGAAAGACTACGGAGGGATAAGGTCTGCAAAATTAGTGTGTGTGTGTGTGTATATATCTATATATATATGCTATATATGCTCTGACAGTTCCACTTCCTGCCCGACCTTACGTTACGGCTGTGCCGCGACAAAAATAGGATTCGATCCTAATTTTAGAGGAGCCCTGCGCCGAGCCGCTTCTGGGACGCTTCTGAGCCGTAACGCGCCGCGTGTGGTGGAATAGCACCCATTGACTAGAGTGGCCGCGATCGCCGTAACGCGCCCGTAACGCGCCGCAGACGGACCTGGTGGAATCTAGGGGTTAGACTCCTTTGTTTACGTCAGTAACAAAGTGACATCACTGTAACACTCATTACACATTGTACGTGATAGGCTAAGGGGCGGGACATCTCAAAGTGGCAGTATGTGAAAAATAAAGAGCTTTTTGAACATTAAAGCATGGAGACAGTAAAGGCACTAAATACAAATATGACCCTGGAAATTAGCAGAATATTTCCTCTCCAAAGAATTAAAAGCAAAACTTTATTTTTCTCTTATTGTGGACCTTCTTAAAAATCAATGCAACCCAGCGCTGAGAGACAGACAGATTGAGGAAACGGCGTCTCCTCTCTCCCCCATTTTGTCTCCTCTCACCTCCCTCCTTTCCTACCCTTTCTAACTCCAAACCTCCAGACTAGTCTCTCTCCTCCTCACCCTTTCCTGGAACATCAACCGCCATAATGGATTCAGTGCCTTTCAGATGTTATCTGTTGTCAGGCGCCTCATTTTAAACATCTCGCCGCCAAACAACAACAGCCGAGGCAGCGTGATGGAGCAGCTTTAGGTGCAGGGCGTGGATCCCGCAGAACATTTTAATGGACAAGCATCCGTTTTCAAGTAACAGATGCATTTCCAGTAGACGAAGCGATGATTGGAGGGGGAGAGGTACAACTAAACTGAACAATTCCAGTATATGTTTCTCGCTTTTTCCGGATGAATCGATTGGTTTAAAGTTCATCAGACAGTGTTGAAAATCGTCAAATGTTATTTAATAATCATTTAAAAACTGAAGATCCTGTAGTGTCCAGAAACAATCAGAGTACTCAATTTCTAATGATATAAATCAGAGAAAAAAAACTAAAATCCTTACATTTCAATAACTCAGAAGTTGGCCAATTTTGTTTGATAAATAGCTTTGGTTGTCATTTTATTGAAATTATTGTCTATTCCACGAATTAAAGTTTTAGCACGAGACAAAAAAACGTAACCATTTATTTTTGGGGGGTAGATTGCGTAGAGAATTAGGATAACCTCATCTTGGCGTGACAATTATGCCATACTGTAGGTATACTATCAATGTTTATGCCCTAGAGAAATATACAATTATTAATGACAACCCCTTTTTAGAAGTGAAGATATAGTCAATTGTTCTGGGAATGTCATTTTCGAGCCTGAGGCCTGAAAAACTGTCTCGGGGCTCAACAAGTTCAATACACTGTAATGCTACTAGGCAACATTTGTGCAGAGGCATACTCAATCATGTCAACTTGCATAGTAACATTATAAAAAGAGACATGGATAAATAAAAAACCCACATATTGTGTAATTCACACAATACACAGAACTGTATTCATGACTCATATTATCGCGAGTAGAGTGAATTATCTGTGTGCAAACGTAGAGAGAGAGATGAAAACAGTCAAGGCTACATGCTGATCTCACTGTGGCTTAATGGAGCTTAAGAATATCTGATGTTTTTGGTACAACAGTGCCAATTAATCAGATAAAAAAGCGAACAGAATATATTCTATGGACAGCTTTTAGAGCTGAGGGTTGCTGGGTTTGAGGTTAGCACGGCATGACTCATCCTGAGAGAGAGAGAGAGAGAGCTCTGTCCACACAACACAACAACTGGAGTGGGAAAGGCACTCACTTCTGGAAATTGGTCCAATGACCCAAAAATCACTCACTTTTTACTAGCAGTAATTCACTAGAGGCTGTCATCGCTTGTTTTGTTTAAAATAATATACAAACATCTTCCTCTGAGTCCATGTTATGAGTGAAAAAAAAACTAATTTGCACATATTTTGATTACTGGTGTTACGATATAGGCAAAGGTTATCATTGTTGCAGCATTATTCTTATCTATGATTGAAACATGCTCATTTTCAGGTGTAATGTCTCTACTTTAAAGAGTCCTCTCCTGCTGATGTTCAGGTGTATATCAGTATGTAGTGTCTCTACTTTAAAGAGTCCTCTCCTGCTGATGTTCAGGTGTATATCAGTATGTAGTGTCTCTACTTTAAAGAGTCCTCTCCTGCTGATGTTCAGGTGTATATCAGTATGTAGTGTCTCTACTTTAAAGAGTCCTCTCCTGCTGATGTTCAGGTGTATATCAGTATGTAGTGTCTCTACTTTAAAGAGTCCTCTCCTGCTGATGTTCAGGTGTATATCAGTATGTAGTGTCTCTACTTTAAAGAGTCCTCTCCTGCTGATGTTCAGGTGTATATCAGTATGTAGTGTCTCTACTTTAAAGAGTCCTCTCTTGCTGATGTTCAGGTGTATATCAGTATGTAGTGTCTCTACTTTAAAGAGTCCTCTCCTGCTGATGTTCAGGTGTATATCAGTATGTAGTGTCTCTACTTTAAAGAGTCCTCTCCTGCTGATGTTCAGGTGTATATCAGTATGTAGTGTCTCTACTTTAAAGAGTCCTCTCCTGCTGATGTTCAGGTGTATATCAGTATGTAGTGTCTCTACTTTAAAGAGTCCTCTCCTGGTGATGTTCAGGTGTATATCAGTATGTAGTGTCTCTACTTTAAAGAGTCCTCTCCTGCTGATGTTCAGGTGTATATCAGTATGTAGTGTCTCTACTTTAAAGAGTTCTCTCCTGCTGATGTTCAGGTGTATATCAGTATGTAGTGTCTCTACTTTAAAGAGTCCTCTCCTGCTGATGTTCAGGTGTATATCAGTATGTAGTGTCTCTACTTTAAAGAGTCCTCTCCTGCTGATGTTCAGGTGTATATCAGTATGTAGTGTCTCTACTTTAAAGAGTCCTCTCCTGCTGATGTTCAGGTGTATATCAGTATGTAGTGTCTCTACTTTAAAGAGTCCTCTCCTGCTGATGTTCAGGTGTATATCAGTATGTAGTGTCTCTACTTTAAAGAGTCCTCTCCTGCTGATGTTCAGGTGTATATCAGTATGTAGTGTCTCTACTTTAAAGAGTCCTCTCCTGCTGATGTTCAGGTGTATATCAGTATGTAGTGTCTCTACTTTAAAGAGTCCTCTCCTGCTGATGTTCAGGTGTATATCAGTAAGTAGTGTCTCTACTTTAAAGAGTCCTCTCCTGCTGATGTCCAGGTGTATATCAGTATGTAGTGTCTCTACTTTAAAGAGTCCTCTCCTGCTGATGTTCAGGTGTATATCAGTATGTAGTGTCTCTACTTTAAAGACTCCTCTCCTGCTGATGTTCAGGTGTATATCAGTATGTAGTGTCTCTACTTTAAAGAGTCCTCTCCTGCTGATGTTCAGGTTAGCTGGCCGGCTCATATCTCCATATATCCTTTTTTTGAATATTGTGCTTACTGCGATTTGAATTGCATTTATTTATTGTGATTTCAATGACTAATTTTGCAGCTGCTGTTGAACATAACTAATATATACTTCATGTATTATCAAATGTGCCCATTATTAGTTGCATGTATGCTTTGTTCAACCCCTCAGCCGTTATATTTGCGTCCTTAAATGTCCATGTTATATACAGTATAAGGCCACCTAGCTGCCTCATCATATTCTTGTATTGCCTTCTAGAGTGTGTTTTTTTATCCAAGCGGCCCTTATCTCTAACTTGTTGACTTTGATTTCTCCCTTTAGCATCCCAGGCAGCCGGCGACAGCAGTGAAGCCCCATTGGCTGATTGAGGTAACTGCTGCATGACATCACCAGCTGGGGCCATTACGCTGTATAGGGAAAACACATTAGAGGCAAATGAGATACTTTGGGTGGCTTTACAAATAGACTGGGAGTCATTTACCCACAACGCATTGCTTCTCCAATGGTCTGTAGAAACAAAACACTTCGTTGGGTTTCTTTCTCAGCAGATCTCAGCCCTTTATTTCTCATTGTATGTCTCTTTGTTACCTACCTTCATGTGTGGTTTTTCTCTTTCTCACACACTTAAGACACACTTAAGACACACTTAAGACACACTTAAAGACACAAATCCTCTCCCCTGCTCCTGGCTTTAACAATACAGCACTGATCAAAGGCATCCGTCTTGACATGCCTGCCCTGATAGTTCCATAATGGGCCCATAACGTGAACATTGGGCTCCATTGTTTACGCTATTAGTCACACAGGCTTATGGAAAATGCTATATTGAAAAGCCATCAGCGGCGGCGGCGGTAATGCTGCAGCAGCTCCGTGCCAAGATGCTATCTATCACACGTGCATGTTTCCTCTCCTCTCTGCACACAAAGCTGTTATGAAACGGCAATCTGTTAGCACGTCGTCGTCGTCGTGTAATGATGAAGGCTTCCTTGATGACATGATATAGGGTTCAGCATAGCGGAACATGTGTTTGGCTGTTCATGATACTACATAAATATTATATATACCATAAGTGATAAGACGGCACAGTGCAGCAGAAGGGTTTGTTTATCTAAGGACACCAAGGATAATAAACTTGATTTGATATTATAATTGAATGATACGCAGATTATCTACTAATGGCTACGTTGGTATTTTATATATGCAGAAGCCCATTTTTTGTTATGTATCCCTTACCTTAATTGCAGATTTAATTATCTTCTTAATTAAGGGACATTTTAATGATCAGATTTATTATAAAAATATATTGCAACAGTTTTTTTTTTGTTTTTGTTTTTAATATCGCATGGTCTAACGATGTGGCCACCGAGGCTTAAAATAATTATTATATTATTATAATAATAATAAAAATTAAAATAATATATTATATTATTTTAATAATAATAATAAATTAAAATAATATATTATATTATTTTAAATAATTTAACAGCATTTATAGTAGCTAGAACTCGACCAGCTACAACATTAAAAACCTGTTAATGCATCATTTAGAATAACCCAATTAGACTATAAAACCTTTGTAAATAATTAAATATTATGGATCATTTCGCCTTCTTAAACGTGTGTACATATTCCTGATAAATATTTTTCCAAGTAACAATATTACTTCTGATTGAGTGCTTTTACATTGTAGTAACTGTTGCTAGTAAAGGGTCCTAATACCACTGCTGTGTCTGTGTCATAGAGCTTGTAACAGGGAGTTATTATAAGAGTTTCACAACTTATATTATATTATTATTAGCACAATAGGAGAGCCGCCGTGATTAATGCTTGGCACCGGGCTCGATATATGTGTCTGTGTTGTGCGGCGGCCTCATGGTGACACGTACGAGTCAATCAGAGAGGCCGATCCACCACAGAACAGGCTCTACGGCTTAATTAAAGTGATGTTTCAAACTGCCACCTGGCCCAAACCCACACACACACACCACACACACCATCCCACACTGGCAGTACACGGAAACATACACCAAGTCCTTTTTACACATTAGCCATATGGCTCACTTCACACACCTCCGATGCACATACACGACTACACACTCACACTTAAGTGTACTCACACACTAGCGCACACATACGTGGAGCGACTTGGAGCAGCTGCTGCTGTAATTGCTCGGGTTGGATGAGGTTATAAATGTTTTTCAGTGGGTTGTGCAGCTCTAAAGAGAGGGCAGCTTATTAGTTTGGGACAACAAGTGAGAGTGTGTGTACCAATCGATTCCTCCCCTGTATGCTATGGTCGTCATGTGTCAGTGGTGTGTGTGTTGGCAGTTGGCAGGATGCTAGCTATCACATACACAGTGTATAGAGGATGATATTTAAGGGATGGACCATGCTGTTTTTGGGACTGGAAACAAAAATGAACAACCTGGACCACCAAAACTTGTCTTATAACATTGAGGTTTATTTAAAAGTCTCAGACGAAACAAATAATGTCATTTCACACAGACAACAGACAAATGTTCACCTAGTGTCTTGGGTCTGCTTGTTTAACTAACTTGTATGACATTTAGTCAAACATGTCTAAAGGGAAAGTAACCTGGAAATGACTACTGTTTGTTTTCAATCAGCAGTGTGTAATGCTCATCAACTATCAAGCTAACTGCTAGCTACAGTCTGCGATTAGCTACACAATTTGACTAGCTGGAATCACCACTCTCTACTCTTGTTGAAAGTCAGAACGCTGTGTAGCTTTTCAAACATCAAAACGAGTGGTGTTTCTTCTAGTGGAAATCCTAAATACCGAATGGAGCCTGTAACGATACGGGGTCATTCCAGAATTGGAGGACAATTTAGACACCAACATTTTTGAAAAATGAACCTTTCATTTTATTATTTTTTGTTATGTATTTAGGAAAAACAGATAATAAACCATCAAAAAAAGTGATTTGCCCAGCTAAGGCATCAAATGTATATTTCCAATGAAGAATTAACCCTGTTACTCTAATTATAGTAACAGGGTTGCAAGTAACAGGGTTGAAAATCAATGCTAATTTTAGCTTTTACCTCAGGAATTAATGCTAGCTGCACAATGTAATGCTATTGTCAAGGAATGGACACACTTAGATATTTAACTAAAGAAAGATACATTTCAGGTCTCATAATTTGAGTAACAGGGTTGCGTTTGTATGAGTGCCACACTCCTTCAAGAGTGACAAGATTGGAAATATATTACAAATAAAAGAGAGGACTTAGTTTTGGTCTACCCATGGTAGCAGCACATGACTTGCTGATGTCCTTTCCACTGTGTCATGCGACAAACAGTTTTTTCACTTCCTCTGCCAAGCTAAAAAGGTTTCGGTAACAGGGTTGCGCGCATGTTGAGGGACACACCTTCTGTGCAAAATTACTGTTATTTAAAATGTGTTTATGATTTAACAAATTGATTTTACCATTACAAGACACATATATCAATAGAATAATGCCAAAAAAGTAAAAAAAACCCTATTTTAAATGTTATATTTGACATGCAAGTTGGTCACCAAGAAGCTGGGACAAGAGAAAAGGGCAATTTTAGGGGGTGTTCGAGAGCTATTTGATATTTTAAATAATATTTTGAAACCACTTTTTCTACAAATGTATATGCATCTTGTCTCAAGACAAGTATATTTAACACAACAAGTGCATGTCTTAGCTTTTTGGGCATGGATTATTAGATTTTTATATGGGGGACATGAAATGTCCTCCAATTCTGGAATGACCCACACATGTTAGCTTGTCATTTTAGCGGCTTGAGCTAAAGTTACGTTAGCTTCACAGCCTGATAAGACGAGCTCAAGCTTAACATAATGATAACAGATTACCTTGAAGATTTTAAACACTGTTGTGCTACAAGCTAACCACTAAGTAGGCAACTTCTCTGTTTGTCTTTTTCAACAGCAAAATGAAACGATATATATATATTTTACAGCTTCTGTTTAGGACTATTGATCGTTACACTTTAAACACTTTCATTTTGCAGTTTGAACTACTCACAGAAGATTTGAAATGACAATGACATATTTTGGAGTTATAATCAATTTCCTGATTTCTGTGCTGTTGTTAGCCAATTTAATTTAGCCTTACATTACATTTCAGGCAAATTAAATAGCCTTGAGGTCTCAACACAATTAAAAACCTGTTGTTATTTTCCACATCACTTCCTTTACAATGTGTCTGATATGCTAGTCATAACATGTCTACTCTCCAAAAACATAGGCGTTACAGTGTTTCCAACATAATTTGATTCTATTTGTGGGGGCACCGCAACCCCCCGCTCCACCCTCAAGAAAAGCCAAAGGCCCCTTAATCTATTCGGGTGGCCCACGCATCCAACCCCCCCCCTCAAATAAGAAATACATGCGAGTTCATGGCTACTGTAGCAGACAACGTTCTTGTTGCTCTGTGTTTGCGTTGTTAATGAGTGAGACACACCGGAGTTGAGGATCTGTGGGGTTTATTCTCCCAAAAATACAATTTAGGCATTTAGCAGACGCCTTATTCAAAGCGACTTACAATGGCCAATTACAGGGACATTCTCCCTGGAGTAACTGAGGGCCTTACTCAAGGGCACACTAGTGGTGGTGTTTGAACTGGCAACCTTCCGATCATCAGCCCACCTCACTATCCATTAGACCACCAAATAAATCAATGTATGAGAAACACTGCGTTACCTAAAAATGAAGATGGACGCCACATATTTTAATATTAGCCTGACGCCTTGCAGTGACGTTAAGCCTGCTTAAATCACATGATAAAATATCTTAAAGTCTTGTGTTGAATATATTAATTTACGTTATTAGATAGGAATTAACTTTCTCACACCTGCCGTCCTCTCTTCCCTCCATGCTGTGCCACAGGTATTTGATATGCATGGCCTATCAGCATGGAGCTACAGTGAGACGTGTCAGAAAGGGTGAGAGAGAGTGAAACATCTGAGCTGTGAGTCGAAGAAAAATGGAGAACAAAGGGAGTTGAGGAAAAGATGAAGAATAGCGAGACGGCTTTTTTTACTTTTGGTCATATATTGTAGATACAGTAGCAAGGGGTGAGAGGGATAAGGAGGAAGGTAAGGGGGAGAATGGGAGTGGTAAATGTAGTGATATAAAGTTAGGGAGGGAGAGGAAGTATAAATAAAAATAGATAGTGTGTGCTACAGTAAGCAGCCAACAAAGCTCACGCCTGACTTCCCTCGACCAATTACACCCGTCACTGCCTCCTTCTCACCTCGCTCTCTTAAAGGAGGAGAATGAGAGACTGAGGAAGTTAGAGAAAGAAAATGGGGGTAATAGACAGGGGATGGGAAAAAAAATCAAATGAGCATTGGAAGATGATTTTTTTTTTTAAACCCGAAGCATGTAGAGAGCAGTATAAAGAGACAGGTGAAAAAAGGTGGAGAGACGGAGAGAGGGTGCAGCGTCTGTCTCCTTTTGTGTTCCACATGGATTCATCCCTTTCTGTCGGCCTTTCATTCACACTCCCTCGCTCGCTCGCTCTGTCATTGTCATGCTGGCACTCTCTCATTCTTTTCACCTTTTCTTTCCGGCTCCTCGACTTTTCACCCTCCTCTCGAGCCCATCAGTCCTCGCACTCTGGGCTTTCTTTTCTCCCTCCTCTGCCGAGTTTTATTTTTTTATTTTCAGGCTTTTTCTATTATTATTATCAATAAGGTCCTTTTAAAAATAAGGCTACATCTTTGTAAGAAAATATCTAATTTAGATTTTTCTGCGCCATATATTCTCCATTAATTAATCTCCAAGCCAGCTTTGGTCTCTATAACAAGCCTACTTTTTTATTAAAGTATGACCACAAACTGCAGATATCAGTTGCTTATTTAGTTGTTTTTAATGTGATACGCCTGGAACATTATAACTACTGTTAGCTTTACAGTATGTATGTTTGCTAAGAACCAAGCTAACCTGTCTGCGATTAGAAACACAATGTGACTAGCTATTGTCACTACCCGATCTGCCGCCCTGCCCTATCTGCAGTGCGCATGTGCGAGATGGTCCGCCATATTGGACAACTCCGTACGGCAACCCAAGTAGGACACTTGACTCAGTGGCGTTTGGCAAAGCAGAAAAAGAACCGAGAGAGATGAGTTATTGTTATTACAACGTGACTTCACTATTATTTAACAACTCTTTTTATTGGGTTCTTTTATTTGGGGTTAAGTGAGAAATGGATTTCACTTCTGTTAGACAGCTATATGCCATACATTTTAGCATACATTCACAGTAAATATTTATTCAGTATGATAGCTGTCTAACAGAAGTGAAATCCATGTCTCACTTATTCTGACAATGTACTTAACCCCAAATAAAAGAACCCAATAAAAATAGTTGTAAATAATAGTGAAGTCACGTTGTAATAACAATAACTATTCTCTCTCGTCCGTGCAGAGACAATTAATATTGTCGGGTTTTTTGAGTGTTTTTTCTGCTTTGCCAAACGCCACTGTGTCAAGTGTCCTATTAGGGTTGCCGTATGTAGTTGTCAAATATGGCGGACATCTTGCACATGCGCACTACAGATAGGGCAGGGCGGCAGATTGGGTAGTGACAGCTATAATCAGCACTTGTACAGATGTCAGATTAGCGGTTTAAGCTTAAGCTACGTTAGCATCACAGACCAATAACATTACACCGTTTTTTTTAGGGTAAAATATTGATATAAGTTTTCACTATCCGCCAACTGTCGGTTACCTAACTGACGGCTAATTTGTTCACATTTTGTCTTTTTAATGGCCCCTTGATACAGATGTTAGCTTCAGCGGCTTGAGCTATAGTTACGTTAGCATCACAGACTGATAAGATTAGCTGCTTTAAGATAACATGCTTTAATAATGATTCAAGTTTAACTTCATACTGCTAGCCATCAATCTGGCATGCTAACAAGCTAACTGATGAGAAAGCTAATGCACTGTTTGTACTTTTTTTAAACAGAAAATGACTGTTTTTACAGCTTTTATTTAGGACTGCTGTTGACTAAGCATAAACAGTTTCATTTTAATTAGAAATTAAATTCCAAGCTAACGAAGTGGCCTTAAGGTTCCAAAATAATTCCTGTTGTCTTACATGTTATTATTCCTCAGCACATCCCTTGCAGTTGAGTCTAATGTGACATTTTCCCTCCTTTGTTTTGAAATACATCTCAAATGTATTCCAGGTAGCATTTATTTCTCTTGAAAACCCTTTCCTCCTTACTCCACACATCCTCATTGTGCCCTTCTCCTCCTCTTCCCCTCTCCCTCCACCCCCCCTTTCTCCCTTCTCCGTTCAACGCAGAGCAATTCCATCTCTCTCCCGGCAAACAAAGGGAGCTAATGACACGCTGACACCGAGCCTCGATGATTGAATTCATTAGGCGTGCACAATAATTGCCAGGCGTGAGCGTGCACGCACCCATCTATTCAGAGGACAGCTGTCAAATAACAAGCAAGAGAGAATAGCTTTTCATTGTTGAGCTGGAAGAGAGAGGGAAAATGAATATAGAGAAGAGAAGGGAGAGAAGCACCTGTTGTGGAGGGGAAGAGGGAGAGGCAGCACTCAGCATGTCAATTAGGCTGCTGTGTTCATGCAGGGCTTCTGCAAAGTTTACTGCCTGTGTGACGCACTTTGCCATCCAGGTGCATGGCATGTCAGATTAGTTTTTTTGGGTAGTGTGCATGCTTGTGTCTGAACTCTCTGACATTTGGTGGGAAGACTATTTTTTGGAGGATAAAGGTTAGAATTGGATTTTTTCTAATACGTTGGGTTCATGCTTAGTGTCACACCTTTGACTGTCATGGTTATGCTTAAGCATAAGTGGGATAAAACAATGGTACATCTAATCTTTAAAACCATTTTTGTGAAGAAACCCTTTTGTGGCATTGTTAATCCAACTGTAATCCATAAACGTTGTCATATTTAGAGCATTTATATCATTTTCATGGACATTATGGGTCTATGATAATAGGAGACGTGATATGGGTTTAACACATATTATATTTTAAGTTTTTCTGTATATCTCCATACTTGTTTGGGCTGAAGACCTTTTCAAATAATAGGTTTATGCTAAGTTTTAAACTAGCACAAATGTACTACAAGATGTACAAATATGGAATGAGACCAATTTTTGAAGCAACGAGTATGTATTATTAGCTAAATGTAACGTGTGTGTGGTGTGGTGTGTGTGTGTGGTGTGTGTGTGTGTGTGTGTGTGTGTGTGTGTGTGTGTGTGTGTGTGTGTGTGTGTGTGTGTGTGTGTGTGTGTGGTGTGTGTGTGTGTGGTGTGTGTGTGTGTGTGGTGTGTGTGTGTGTGTGTGTGTGTGTGTGTGTGTGTGTGTGTGTGTGTGTGTGTGGTGTGTGTGTGTGTGTGTGTGTGTGTGTGTGTGTGTGTGTGTGGCCCAGTTTTATATTATGTCTGATTGGTGAAGCTTGCCGCAGTCTTAACTGTGTTTGAAAAGCACTCTATGGCTGCAGTGATGTGCTGCATGAATTCACAAGTCTTGATGAAAACTAGCTTCAGGCTCTGCATCACAAATGAACAGAAACAGACTGTATTTTTATATTATGTATATTAGGAGCTTCACATATTAGTGCTTTACTTTTCATCTCTTCAATTTTGTCATTCTGCCTTACTCTTGAATGTTTCCCGTTAGTCTTTCACCAAACCTCTGTTTTAAAGTGGACCTATCATGCTATATTTGAATAATATATTGTAGGACCATACCCATAAGGCATATTTATATTTTTTTTTCAAAATACCAAACAGATCATGCATTTTAGCCATGCCTCATTTCGCTCAATTTGACATTTTTTAGCTCTGTTTTAGCTCTGGGCAGATTCAGTGAGAACAGCACCATCTACAGGCCTGGCATATGTACTACAGCGTCTCCAGCGCTTTCGAACAGCAATGGCCGTGGCTGTCTCCTCCTGATTGGGAGTTGGCCCAATAGCCGTAGCGCCACCGTCCTGACGTCAGGACAGTGTTCAAATCTGGATCAGTTTTTATCAGATCCGTTGCAGCCCCTTTTTTAGAGATTTGGGTATGGAGGAAAATAGAGAGGGTTGTGTTTTCTGACACTTGGTGAGTTCCCTGGAACACCGGGGACACTATTCATGTAGAAAAGACGTACAAAAGTGCATTTTGCATGATAGGTCCCCTTTAACTGAAGTCAAAAACACGGCAAATCCTGATCCGATAAATTCACTTTCTAATTTGAAGCTTTCCTTAAAGTTCTTCACACATGCGTTACTATTAACAAACCAGAGCATTGTACCTTGATTATATAAGATACATTCATGCCTGCTTATACTAAGTACCTGATCTAACACTTCGGAGCGCTGGTGTGTTGAACACTAATATATCAGATGCGGGTAATGAGCTTGCTCTCTGATTTACCTCCCTGCTATCTGCCCGGCTGTAATTTATATGCAAGTACTTTTCATTAACCTCAAGTGGCCAAATTAATATCTTTATATCTTTGACCCTTTGGCCAGAGGAACAAAGTGGAAGCAGGGCCTTTTATCTTATTGCGTTGGGCTGGAAACAAATGCATGCTTTGTTTTGTATGATAAAAAATGCATGATGAAATAGGAGCATTTAACTGTATTTAGATATGTGTCTTTGTGATTTAAGCAGATTTAGTAAGATACCTATTGATCCCTGAAGACAAACGATACCTTCAAACAGTGTAATAGATCTAGGTACAGCTTGAAGCATACTAAAAATAATTATGTCAACCCTAGTTTTCTTGAAAATCTCAACAAACATGAAGTTGTTCTTACATTAAATCAACTGTGATAGGCAAGTGTTGCTTTAAAGTTCTCGCAAAACAACTCGATCAGATGGGAAACCAATGGATGTTTATAAAAAACAACTTCTCTCACTCCAATCAAGACATTTTTTGTGGAATGTATTGAAAATGGCTTACTACCCCAAACACAGGAGCCCTGATCTTTATCGAAGTTTCTTTGTGGACTACTGTGCTGCTGGTATTACTGCTCTTAATCTTGTGTTGCTCCCTTTCCTTCAGAAGACAGAGGAGGACGAGTTGGTCCTGACTCCAGACGGGACCAGAGAGTTCCTCACCTTCGAGATCCCGCTCAGCGACTCGGGGTCCGCGGGGTTGGGTGTCAGCGTGAAGGGAACCGGTCCAAAGAGAACCACGCTGACCTGGGCATCTTCGTCAAATCCATCATTAACGGAGGGGCCGCCTGCAAGGTATGAAGCCACCTGTTGTAATTAATAGAGGGTTGGAGTGGAAAGGAAAATGAAGATGTATAAGTGTGGCATCAATTATTCTAAGTATCTTGTTTTAACTGTTAGCTAGCTGCTCCAGATACGTGTATATCAGAATCCCAAGACTTTATTCATCCAGGGGGAAATAGTTTAGTTTTATTGGCTGTACTTTCCAATAAAATAGGATAAGAAATAGTGATGGATGGATAGATGGATGGATAGATAGATAGATAGAGAGGTAGATAGATAGATGGATAGATAGATGGATGATAGATAGATAGATAGATAGATAGATGGATGGATGGATGGATGGATAGATAGATGGATAGATAGATGGATAGATAGATGGATAGATAGATGGATAGATATATAGATAGATAGATGGATAGATGGATAGATGGATATATGGATAGATAGATAAATAGATGGATGGATGGATGG
>JAAOOA010000048.1:1139017-1269017 GCA_012861695.1 Trematomus loennbergii
GGTACAGCACCTCGCTGTCTTACCCAGAAAACAGGGCTCTGATCAGGGCTAAAGTCTTGTTAGAAAACTGGTGAATCTGTTTAAATGCAGGCAGCAGAGACACTGCTTTTAGCAGGGTCTCAGAGAGCCAGACACCCAGGGTACAGCCCTCGCTGTCTTACCCAGAAAACAGGGCTCTGATCAGGGCTAAAGTCTTGTTAGAAACTGGTGAATCTGTTTTAAATGCAGGCAGCAGAGACACTGCTTTTAGCAGGGTCTCAGAGAGCCAGACACCAGGGTACAGCACCTCGCTGTCTTACCCAGAAAACAGGGCTCTGATCAGGGCTAAAGTCTTGTTAGAAACTGGTGA
The DNA here is from genome assembly GCA_012861695.1 of Trematomus loennbergii. NCBI lineage: Eukaryota > Metazoa > Chordata > Actinopteri > Perciformes > Nototheniidae > Trematomus > Trematomus loennbergii. Next base: position 1,139,367 of record JAAOOA010000048.1, read on the forward strand.
ATCTGTTTAAATGCAGGCAGCAGAGACACTGCTTTTAGGGGTCTCAGAGAGCCAGACACCAGGGTACAGAGCACCTCGGTCTGTTTACCCAGAAAACAGGGCTCTGATCAGGGCTAAAGTCTTGTTAGAAACTGGTGAATCTGTTTAAATGCAGGACCTCCAGCAGAAGTCCCTAACAGTGGGACTCTGGTTATTTCACAGCTCAGGAGAGACCAGGGGAAAATCACCTGTCTGTGCCCGCTCACAGACCCCCAAAGTACGGACTCATGACCTCCAGGATGGCTCCCTAACAGTGGGACTCTGTGCATTTCACAGCTCCAGGAGAGACCAGGGGAAAATCACCTGTCTGTGCCCGCTCACAGACCCCAAAGTACGGACTCATGACCTCCAGGATGGCTCCCTAACAGTGGGACTCTGTGCATTTCACAGCTCCAGGAGAGACCAGGGGAAAATCACCTGTCTGTGCCCGCTCACAGACCCCCAAAGTACGGACTCATGACCTCCAGGATGGCTCCCTAACAGTGGGACTCTGTGCATTTCACAGCTCCAGGAGAGACCAGGGGAAAATCACCTGTCTGTGCCCGCTCACAGACCCCCAAAGTACGGACTCATGACCTCCAGGATGGCTCCCTAACAGTGGGACTCTGTGCATTTCACAGCTCCAGCAGAGACCAGGGGAAAATCACCTCTTTTTGCCCGCTCACAGAGCACCGAAAGACGGACTCATGACCTCCAGGATGGATCCCTAACAGTGGGACTCTGTGCATTTCACAGCTCCAGCAGAGACCAGGGGAAAATCACCTCTTTTTGCCCGCTCACAGAGCACCGAAAGACGGACTAGAGACCTCCAGGATGGCTCCCTAACAGTGGGACTCTGTGCATTTCACAGCTCCAGCAGAGACCAGGGGAAAATCACCTCTTTTTGCCCGCTCACAGAGCACCGAAAGACGGACTAGAGACCTCCAGGATGGCTCCCTAACAGTGGGACTCTGTGCATTTCACAGCTCCAGGAGAGACCAGGGGAAAATCACCTGTCTGTGCCCGCTCACAGACCCCCAAAGTACGACTCATGACCTCCAGCATGGCCCCTAACAGTGGGACTCTGGTTATTTCACAGCTCCAGGAGAGACCAGGGGAAAATCACCTGTCTGTGCCCGCTCACAGACCCCCAAAGTACGGACTCATGACCTCCAGCATGGCCCCTAACAGTGGGACTCTGGTTATTTCACAGCTCCAGGAGAGACCAGGGGAAAATCACCTGTCTGTGCCCGCTCACAGAGCCCCGAAGGACGGACTCATGACCTCCAGCATGTCCCCATAACAGTGGGACCTCCATAACCTTGCACACCCTGAGTCCCGGGCCCCCACACTTAAGCACTCCCCCACGACTAAACACAGGTATTCACACCCACCAGAACCTCGTGCCCCTGGTGACCCTAAAGGGGGTGGATTTTGTGGTGCTTCTATGTCCGCCCATCAGCATCCATAGTCGGCCTTCTTCACGGCACCACCACCCTTCTGTTGAGGGTATTCTCGTGCCCCTGGTGACCCTAAAGGGGTGGATTTTGTGGTGCTTCTATGTCCGCCCATCAGCATCCATAGTCGGCCTTCTTCACGGCACCACCACCCCTTCTGTTGAGGGTATTCTCGTGCCCCTGGTGACCCTAAAGGGGGTGGATTTTGTGGTGCTTCTATGTCCGCCCATCAGCATCCATAGTCGGCCTTCTTCACGGCACCACCACCCCTTCTGTGGAGGGTATTCTCGTGCCCCTGGTGACCCTAAAGGGGGTGGATTTTGTGGTGCTTCTATGTCCGCCCATCAGCATCCATAGTCGGCCTTCTTCACGGCACCACCACCCCCCTTCTGGGCTGGAGGTTCAAACACTTTAACTTTTGTTCACCCTCCTCTGGCTTACACCTCCTCCGCCAACACTTGAGCGCTCATCACAGGGTTCAGCACCCCGGTGCTGATGGAAAGTGGCACTTTATCTGCCCCTGGTAACCATCAAGGTTATTGTTTTTTATTTTTTTTTATTTTATTTGAACACACACCCTAAAACATCAACCACACACCCTAAAACATCAACTATTTACACGTTGCAGTAACAAAAAATCACAGTACACACAGACTAAAACATCAACTATTTACACGTACTACTGCTGCTATAACAGTACTACTAAATTTCTTAACCTACGTTTTAAAGTGCAGTTATGCGCCCTGGAGGTGTTGCACTATTAACAAAATGTATGCCCAGGATTCTGGCACCTTCCCTGGCTTGTAAAGTGCAGTTATGCGCCCTGGAGGTGTTGCACTATTAACAAAATGTATGCCATGGATTCTGGCACCTTCCCTGGCTTGTAAAGTGCAGTTATGCGCCCTGGAGGTGTTGCACTATTAACAAAATGTATGCCCAGGATTCTGGCACCTTCCCTGGCTTGTAAAGTGCAGTTATGCACCCTGGAGGTGTTGCACTATTAACAAAATGTATGCCCAGGATTCTGGCACCTTCCCTGGCTTGTAAAGTGCAGTTATGCGCCCTGGAGGTGTTGCACTATTAACAAAATGTATGCCCAGGATTCTGGCACCTTCCCTGGCTTGTAAAGTGCAGTTATGCGCCCTGGATATTGTACTATTTACTAAATGTATACACAGGATTATAATAATAATTATATACACGGTATACATATTCACAATGTTTAGCGGGATTCAGGGGACCAAAGGCGTCTAATTCTTACGGTGCACCAGGGCAAACAGGTTGAGTCCACGGCCCCTGCCCCATCATCAGGAGTGTCAACCAGCCCCGGTCCCGACTTCATTGGCCTCTTTCCCTCCCGCTTCCGCTTCCGCTGCTGCTGCCGCTCCAATGACCCATCATGAAGGTGAAGATGATGGAGCAGTACTGTTATAGCAGCCCTCTTCGGAGGTCTCCCCATCTGACAGCGGTAGACATCCTTCTGATGATGATGCAGCTGCTGCCGCATCTGATGACGCCCTGAACATGGAGCGGATTCTCAATGCCTCCTTTATTCCCGGCGCATTCGCGTAGAACCGGTCCGCCGTGGTTACGTCGTGACACATAAACCTGGCGAGAATCGACCGGCTTTCTGGATCTTGGTGATGCTTGATATTGTCAGCCAGGGCAGTGCGCAGGATTGTGAAGGTGACGGCTGTTTCTAGCCCAGCATCAGCCCATGCCCTCTTCAAGTGAGCGTTCAGGTTCTTGGAGGCCCGATTCCCCCTTGTGAAAAGGAAGAATTCATTCTGAGGACCCAGCAATACCTTTTTAATCCCCATCCACCGCATGACCCAGCTAAACTCCTCTACTGTAAGCGCCAGCTGTGCTTCGCCATATGTCTTGGCCGTCTTGTGATCCTGCACATGGATGATGTAGCCCTCAGCAGTTCCCCTTATGGCTGCCTCTAAGACCTCACTGTTTTTCATGTTTGCGTACACGCCCGTACGGTGGCCATACAGGAGGCTCCAATGGAGGGTGAGATAGCCATAGAGAAGCTTCTGGGTGGTTGAGGTCGGCGTGCCGGCCATCAGGTCGAGGAGCTCCGGGATGCGCTTCTCAGCGGCCGCCATGGCGGCGAGAAGCTCCGCCTGGCTCGGCAGACGATCCAGTTTGTTCCTCTTCACCTTAAACTGATGTAGAGTGACTGCCTTATTCAAGTGTTTCATGTTGGCTTTCACCTCTCTCATTATGTGGGTCATATCAGACTGGGTGAGCTTGCACCCCCGGGGCTTTGACTCAGACATGTACCCCATGAACTGGTGCACATTCTTCAGGAAGAACTCTGATGTTGTGACTGCCCGGCCCGGCTTTACAATATACTCGCTCCAGCCACGGATCATCTTCATGTTTCTTAGGAACAGCCAGTCTGACAGGCGGTTAACACCATGGGCCATGTATACTATGAAGTTCTTTATCCGGCTGATCTTCGACACAACATTGTCTTTCTGTTTTACTGTCGGAGCGACACCCAAACAATGATCCAAGTATGTCTGAAGGTACGCCTCCATGCTTCTAGGCAACGTGATTTCACGCATGGTATTCCCCCGTCCACACCCAGTGGACCAGTAATTTGAGGGAGAGGGCAAGTCATTAGCCAGCTTAGAGGCACGGGTCTTCCGGCATACAGGGGTCTCGCTACCGGAGGCTACTGCAAACATGACAGTTTCCACCGGGGTCTTCACAGGGGTCTCGCTACCGGAGGCTACTGCAAACATGACAGTTTCCACCGGGGTCTTCACAGGGGTCTCGCTACCGGAGGCTACTGCAAACATGACAGTTTCCACCGGGGTCTTCACAGGGGTCTCGCTACCGGAGGCTACTGCAAACATGACAGTTTCCACCGGGGTCTTCACAGGCGTCTCGCTACCGGAGGAAACTGGTAATATGACAGTCTTCACTGGCTCTTCACAGGGTTCTTGACCGGTCTCTTCCACCGGAGGCTACTGCAAGCATTACAGTCTTCACTTGGCTCTTCACAGGGTTCTTTACCGGTGTCTTCCACCGGAGGCTACTGCAAGCATGACAGTCTTCACCGGGCTCTCACAGGGGTCCCGCTACCGGAGGTTACTGGGGAATGCATGACAGTCTTCACCGGGGTCTTCACAGGGGTCCCGCTACCGGAGGTTACTGGGGAATGCATGACAGTCTTCACCGGGGTCTTCACAGGGGTCCCGCTACCGGAGGTTACTGGGGACTGCATGACAGTCTTCACCGGGGTCTTCACAGGGGTATTGCTGCCTGAGGCTACTGTGTTTATGCCGGAGGTACTTGGGATTGCCAGGCCCTTAAATCGTATACATTCGTCCTCTTCCTCAAGAACAGCAGCACTCTGCTTCCTGGGTTTTAGCTCCTTTTTCAGCCTGGAGCGCAGGGTCTTCACCTCATCATTGAGGGCATCCTTCTGAGCCCTCAATGCCACATTTTCCAGCATCACCTGCCTGCAGTCCTCGTTGTCACACTCGGTATGTGGGGAGAAGGGTGGAGGGTGCCCGGGGTATTCCCCCTCATTGTCTATATCCAATGATGTAGCCATTCCAATGATGGGGTTAGTCTCACGGAGGTCATGGAGCAACTGCAGTGCCACACTATGCTTCAGCCTTGCCATGACCTGCTGTGCCTCATGTCGGGACAACTCAGGGTGGTCATGTTTTACATGACGGTCCAGTCTCTTCCCAGCGTACGAACACCCAGCGATGGGACAGGGTTTGGTCCGAACATTTATCCTTCCACTGGCTATTTTCAGGAGGATTCCCCTCTCCTCCAAGTTCCGCACTGCATGCTTGTGCTTAAGGTGTTTGTTCAATGCCAGATAGAAGAGTCTGCACACCGGGCATTCAGATGACATCCTTACTGAAACACACATAATGAATTTGATCAAAATGATGTTATAGTTCTCCGTTTATATGCGTTAGCGTGAGCGGTGGTTGCGACACTGGGTCCGATGCATCAATTCATGGTGCATGGACGAAGGGAAGTATTGGGTTACCACCGGGTCAGATGGTCCCACTTCCGCACCAACGCGGGGCTGGTGATGGCAACATTGGGTCCGATGCATCCATACATGGTGCCCCGACCATGAGAGGGTTTGGGGTACCCCGGAACCAGGCACCACCCCAGCAGGAAACGGGTTGTATGGTCAAAGGAGGAAAGAGTGATAGAACCGGGGTAAAGCAAAGAAAGTGTCCGACAATAGTGACTTGTGAGGCGGCCAGAGAGTCTGTCATATCTCGGTCCTATCCTCCAGGCAACGCTGTGGCCAAAACTGGGCTAAAAACAAAAAAAACAAAAAAATATTTCATCCAGGGAAATTTGGGTGAAAATGAAAAAAAAGTACCCGGAAATAGTGCTTCATTAGCCAGCAGCAGTCCCCTGTCGACTCATGTGACATTCCTCCAGGGTTACATAGAACCAGGGTGTGGGGTCCGAGCCATCTCCGAGACATCTCTAGTCCATGTTGATAATGGGGGAAATGTACCCAAAATAGTCCTTCATTAGCCAGCAGCAGTCCCCTGTCGACTCATGTGACATTCCTCCAGGGTTACATAGAACCAGGGTGTGGGGTCCGAGCCATCTCCGAGACATCTCTAGTCCGTGTTGATAATGGGGGAAATGTACCCCAAAATAGTCCTTCATTAGCCAGCAGCAGTCCCCTGTCGACTCATGTGACATTCCTCCAGGGTTACATAGAACCAGGGTGTGGGGTCCGAGCCATCTCCGAGACATCTCTAGTCCGTGTTGATAATGGGGGAAATGTACCCCAAAATAGTCCTTCATTAGCCAGCAGCAGTCCCCTGTCGACTCATGTGACATTCCTCCAGGGTTACATAGAACCAGGGTGTGGGGTCCGAGCCATCTCCGAGACATCTCTAGTCCGTGTTGATAATGGGGGAAATGTACCCCAAAATAGTCCTTCATTAGCCAGCAGCAGTCCCCTGTCGACTCATGTGACATTCCTCCAGGGTTACATAGAACCAGGGTGTGGGGTCCGAGCCATCTCCGAGACATCTCTAGTCCGTGTTGATAATGAGGTACCCCCAAAAAAGTGCATCATGACTCAGCAATCATCACACTCAACTTTGGTGAGAACCGGGGAAAGGGGTCAAAATGTAAAAATTATACCCCAAAACAGTGTCTCATGACCCCGCAGGAGTCCCCCGCGGACTCCCCTGACATTCCTCCATGGTCGTAATCACCCAACTCAACTTTGGTGAGAACCGGGGAAAGGGGTCAAAATGTAAAAAATATACCCCAAAACAGTGCCTCATGACCCCGCAGGAGTCCCCCGCGGACTCCCCTGACATTCCTCCATGGTCGAAATCACCAACTCAACTTTGGTGAGAACCGGGGAAAGGGGTCAAAATGAAAAAATTATACCCCAAAACAGTGCCTCATGACCCCGCAGGAGTCCCCCGCGGACTCCCCTGACATTCCTCCATGGTGGAAATCATCCAACTCAACTTTGGTGAGAACCGGGGAAAGGGGTCAAAATGGAAAAATTGTACCCCAAAATAGTGCCTCATGACCCCGCAAGAGTCCCCCGCGGACTCCCCTGACATTCCTCCATGGTGGAAATCATCCAACTCAACTTTGGTGAAAACCGGGGAAAGGGGTCAAAATGTAAAAATTATACCCCAAAATCGGGTAGAGTCACCGGGAAAGTGCCCTCGCATTCCTCCAGGGCTCAAAATGTCGCACTTAAACTATTTGGAGAACCGGGAAAATGTAAAAAATACATCCCAAAATAGTGCCTCATAATCGGGTAGAGTCACCTGCAAAAGTGCCCTCGCATTCCTCCATGTCGAACTTAAAGTATTGGGAGAACCAGGCTGGGGGGTCTTGAGGCACAAAATGAGGCCCACTCAGAGTGCTTGGTGAGCGGATACATTCTTCCATGATTTCCAACAGCCGTTTTTTTCTGAGTCCACCCAAAAACTGGGTTTCTGATTTCGTGCGGAAGGTAGTCTGAAAAACATGGATGAATCTTTTTGACAGAGAAGTGGAAATGAAGCCCAGGGACTTTTTCCCCTTCTCCGTTGTACCAACCATCGGAGAAGGGGAAAAATCGGCCCGAAGCGCCAAACACCTGGCCACTACTCCCATTGGCACTTAGAAAAAATTTGACAATTTTTCAAAACTTCATTTTTGATTATTTTAAGATATAATTAAGCGTTTTCTTCACTTTTTTTTGCTTTCCACGGGTGGGGGCGCCTGGCAGGCCGCCTATGAGCACCCAAATTCGGCCTGGATCATCCAGGATTTGTGGGAAAAAATCCATAAACTGACTAAATCACCCAGAGAGGTCCCCTACCTAGCCCAAATATATATAATACAAATACATTTAAATAGTAAAAGGTGCACTTGTGCTCTGCATTACCCGGAATTTTATTTTCATAGCCCCATGATGATTAAAAAATCATTTTCATGGGAAAAAGTGTTAAAACGCCTGATTCAATTATATGCAGGACCCCAGTGAGCTCCAGACTATGTGCATTGTGTTGGGGAACCATATAAATGATAGAATAAATGCATTTAAATGCAAAAATAATGATTTAAAATAATTTTAGGGGGACAATTGTGGAGAGGAGCCTGAAAATGACTCTGTTTTAAGATATAATTAAGCGTTTTCTTCACTTTTTTTTGCTTTCCACGGGTGGGGACGCCTGGCAGGCCGCCTATGAGCACCCAAATTCGGCCTGGATCATCCAGGATTTGTGGGCAAAGCTCCATAAACTGACTAAATCACCCAGAGAGGTCCCCTTTCTAGCCCAAATATATAAATACAAATACATTTAAATAGTAAAAGGTGCACTTGTGCTCTGCATTACCGGGAATTTTATTTTCATAGCCCCATGATAGTGATTAAAAATCATTTTCATGGGAAAAAGTGTTTAAAACGCTGATTAAATGATATGCAGGACCCCAGTGAGCTCCAGACTATGTGAATTGTGTTGGGGAACCATATAAATGATAGAATACATGCATTTAAATGCAAAAATAATGATTTAAAATCATTTTAGGGGGACAATTGTGGAGAGGAGCCTGAAAATGACTCTGCAGCACCCCGGATAACTACCACTTCATCTGGTTTAAATGTGGTGGTGATAGTGGCATTAACTAGTACCCAGTACTGGGAGAGAACCAGGTTACAGCACATGTCTTTTCGACCCAGGAAAGAGTGCTCGAAACGTGGCTACAGCATAGTCACACTGTGGGGTAAACATGTTTCAAATGACAGCACACTGCTGCTTGTTGGCAGGCTGACTCACTTCACTTGTCTCACACACACCCAGGGGGGAGAAAGAGGACACATTGACCCAGGAAAGAGGCCTCAAAACACAGGTAAAAGTGTGTTAAACTGTGGGGGAACATGTTTCAAATGACAGCACACTGCTGCTTGTTGGCAGGCTGACTCAGTTCACTTGTCTCACACCCACCCAGGGGGGGAAGATAACACTTGTACCCAGGAATAAGTCTTTGAAAGGCGGGGAAAAGTTGTTTGAAATAGTATAATACCTCCAGGCCGCTTAACTGCACTTTACCACCCAGAAATAATGTTTAAATGGTCGGGGAAAGTATTTTTAAATGTCTGGAAGAGAGTTTTAGACAGTCATTTTGCACGAAATTATTTAACATAGACGCTCTCCTGAAAATGCACAGAATATGTGCTTTTTCAGGAGACCGTTAATGTTAAATGATTTCTTGCAAAATGACTGGCTAAAACCCCGGAATAAATGTTTGAAAAGCTGGGAAAAGTTGTTAAAAATAGGCTGATATCTCCAGGGCGCATCACCAAAAATGTACAAGCCAGGGAAGATGCCTGAATCCCGGATACTTTAGGTCTGTCACTTAGGGTGACCGCCCCACTCCGACGCTCCCGAGAGCGGACGTCCATTGTTTGTAAGGCACCTAAGAGGGAGAAGGGAAAGGTGATAGAGGGGGAGGATATGGAGGAGTGGGAGACATGGATATTGAGGGAGAGGGATGGAGATGATGAATGATTGGACAGTGACACAGACTATGCAGTCGTTTTCAAACACAGTGGACTCTCATTTAATGCAGGAATTAATACAACTTGAGAGTTGTAAGATTGCTCTTGAAAAAATGTTGGTAACCTATGTGTTCATTTTTCATACACTGTGAACTATTGTTAATGCATTCAGTAGTTAATACAACTTTTAAGTTGTAAGATTGCACTATTTCTTGTGTGTGTTATTCTAAAAAACCTTACAATTGTAAGATCATTGCACTGTTTTTGTGCACATAGCTTAACTTTACACAACCTTACAGTTGTGAGAGATTATTGCACTTGTTTTGTTTTGTTATTGCATAGCAAACAGTATTGTGTTACCTAAGTTTTATAGAACCATTCAATGGTCAAGTTGGTTTGCCTCATTGAGAGATATGTTATTTTCAAAATCCTGTGATTTTGGTGAGTTGATGTTCAACAGTTACTCAGTTTCTGTCTTTCTGTCTTTGTAAATATTATTGTAGCATAACAGATGGTCTGTTCTACCTCACTTTTATAAAGCAGGAAGCATTTATTTTATTTTTTGAAAATGTTGTGACTCAGGAATGTTTAAGCCATGCTTAAGTTAAGAAAAAATAAAAAAGATCTAAAACATTACCAGCACTTTCTGTGATGTGTAACTTCACATAACAGTAATTATCCCTTTCTCCACCAATTAGGCCACTTACACCTACACACACAAACATGAATGTGTTAATTATATAAACGTAAAATGTAGTAACATTTAAGCCTTACTGTATGTTTGACCTAATCACTTTCTTTCTCTTTGTGATTTTTATCACAGGTGTGTGGCAGAAGTGTACCACAGTCTGTGGAGAGACTCCAGGACATGCTTCAAGACCCAAACCTGGCTCAGTCCCTGAATGTGCAGATCAATATCATGGCTGACAAGTGCAAACACATCCTCAATCTACTAGACATCTTCGAGAGCAGACGCCCAGTGACCACAAAGATCTTCAATTATCTGGAGGATCTGCAGGTGGTCATTGCTGACAATAAAGAGATGCAGGATGAGGTATGTGACGAATACTTCAAGGAGTTTGACCTGCCACGCCGCACGAAGACCGAGATCCTCCGCACAGTTGGCGAGGCATACGTCAATGCTGAAGAAAAGCTCACCAAGTACATGTCAGATGGGCAGCCAGCCATAGAGTTTCTCCAGGAGGTCAGGGTGTTTGATCCTCGTCAATCGCATTCCTAGATGACTCTGTAGAAAGTACAAGGCCATTCCAGGTTTCACTCACGTGCCAAGACATGAATTTGATTCTTATTTCACAGCCCTCAGAGCTGCACTGTCTGGCGTGGTGGATTTGGATGTGTTCTGGGATGGCGTACAGGAGAGACTTCCTGTACTGTCTTCCTTGGCCCACCGATACAAAGATGCTGTCTCCAACTCAGCCGATGCTGAACGAAGCAACAGCATCTACAACAGTGTTAATTTTGGCAGCTGTTTTTGATTTAGTTTTAGTCTTAGTCTTTAGACGAAAATGGTAATTAGTTTTAGTCACATTTTAGTCATTTCTATCCTTCATAGTTTTTAGTCTAGTTTTAGTCGACGAAAACTCAAAACGTGTTAGTCTAGTTTTAGTCGACGAAAACTCAAAAAGTTTTAGTCTACTTTTAGTCGATGAAAAATTACATTTTAGTCAACTTTTAGTCAAAATGTTTTCTCTCTTTAAACCAATTCAGTTAGGCAAATACAGGTATCTGAAATTGTAATCAAGGTGACAGCATCAAGTGTTGAAATTCGTAAAGCAACATTTCACTCTCTTAACACTTTACTTGTGTAATATCTAGGGATGGGTATCATTAAGGTTTTCTACGGTACTGCTAGTCTTATCAATACTGCTTATCGATCCGGTACTTTAACGGTATTCTTGTATTTACTTTTTGTTATTTTTTAAAGGAAAAAACTAACAAATTGTTAACCGAATTAATTGCTTATTTAAAATGTGAAATAAATTAAATATATATAATTATGTTAAAATATTGTACTGTACTTGAGTAAAATGTTGAGGTACTTGTACTTTACTGGAGTATTTAAATGTTTTGCTACTGTGTACTTCTACTCCACTACAGTTCATAGTTAAATGGTGTACTTCTACTACACTACATGTATTTAATACCTTTAGTTACTTTACAGATGTGGATGAATGATGTGAAATATAATCAAGGTTAACTCAGACTTTAGTAAATTCACAAGCTACCCTGCAGTATACAGATATATAATATATCATTCAAACTAGCTGCACCTTTACCAGCTTGAGAACACTTTAATGATCAATCATTATAAAACATATCATATATATTATTCTGAAATGGAACAATCTGCACAATCACTACTTTTTACTGTCGCTACTTTAAATATATTTTGATGATCATACTTTGACTTGAGGAACTCTTCCTACACTATGGTATTTTTTTACTTAGCTACAAGATCTGAGTACTTCTCCCACCTCTGCACACCTGATGTGATAACGTTACTCGTAATTGGGGCAACAGAGCTACGAGTTAAGGAAGTCGAAAATTGTGCATTTCTCCGACTGAATATGACGCCTTTTGGCGGCTGTTTGGACAGACTACTCTCGTGTCAACGCGCAACGCGAAAACATGGCAAACGAGCTTTGTCCACATCGAGTCTTGTAGAGTGTCTCTACTTCTGAACGCTCCGTCCCCGGCAGATCTCTGTGTGCCGCTGCAGCGTGTCTGTTAGGCCCCGCCCCCCGCACACAGAGAAACACAGGGAGATCGCTCTTCTGGAGTGAAGAGAGCGGAAATAATGATATTGCAAGTTAGAAATGTAAGATGCATTTTGACAGACAAGACGGGCAATTGGGGGAAAATATGCTGCATTTTGAATGTCCGATAGTCCACCATTAACACCTTAGTCCCGTCTCGTCTCGTCAACGAAAACTAAATATACATTTCGTCAAATTTTCGTTATCAAGAATCTATTTTTAGCTCGTTATCGTCTAGTCTTAGTCATGTAAAAAAGGTCGTTGACGAACATTTTTCGTCATAGTTTTTCGTTGACGAAATTAACACTGATCTACAAGCTGGTGTTGTCCAGCCGAAGGAGATCAACGACCAACCAAAACCTCAAGCCTTGGTCTTCTTATGCCATAACCAACGGATCCTCAGTGGAGCGTTTGAGAGGGACGAGAAGGAGAAGGGAAAGGTGATAGAGGGGGAGGATTTGGAGGAGTGGGAGGACATGGATATGAGGGAGAGGGGATGGAGGATGATGAATGATTGGACAGTGACACAGACTATGCAGTCGACTAAAAAGTTGACTAAACTCTTAAAATTGCTTGGAACGCTTGACATCTTTTTAAGTTTTAGCAAAGTAACACATTCTTGAGTAGAGGAAAACAAAAAAAGTACATTTCACCAACTCAAAAATGCAAAAGTTGACTAAACTCTTAAAATTGCTTGGAACCGCTTGACACATCTTTTTTAAGTTTTAGCAAAGTAACACATTCTTGAGTAGAGTAAAACTAAAAAAAGTACATTTCACCAACTCAAAAAATGCAAAAGTTGACTAAACTCTAAAAATTGCTTGGAATCACTTGACACATATTTTTTAAGTTTTACCAAAGCAACAGTTTTTTACAGTGTAGTGCGACAGTGAAGCGGAGGGAGAGGCGCCGGCACGGGGGTCCCGTAGCTGCAGCGCCCTCCACCTCTACGGCCCACCCCGTGGCACCGGCATACCGGCAATCACGGGGAAGGGCTGCCCGACAGAGGCAGGCTCCGCAACAGCAGAGCACCGGGTGGGAGCTCCATCTTCGCGGAGTTAACTTTCTATTTAATGTCCAGATCTCTGTCAAAACTTTTAAAATAAAGATGGTGTCAAGACTGTATCCAAGTCTGAGTGTCCTTTGTTTCCACAATACACTTGCACATGTTGATGACTGTACAAATTCCCCACTCGCCGCCCCAGCTATAGCTCCCGTTAGGGAGGAGGCTAGTGGGAGTGCGCAGATGAGAGTGATAAACCGCAGGCAGCACTGTTCTAGTGCGGTGCGGGTACAGGGACATTATGGCCGACGTTTTCTGTTAGAAAAACATTCTATGCCTGAAGCTAAGACTCCAAAAATGTGTTTACTATAGTGATAGGGGCTGCATTATAGCAACGCCCGCACTTGTAAAGAGGCGCGTGGCGGTGCGTTCAGGGGCCTTAGTAAAACACACTACGCCTGAAGTAAGAAGATATGATTCTAAACTGTATTGAAGTAAATATGTATTATTTTGAATTGTATTTTAGTGAACATGTTTGAACTGTTTTAAGTCACACTCCTGGGGTCATATACACACCCTGTCCCTTTCACCTCAACACACCAGATGCTGTTTTAAGGTAGATTTGGGTCTCTTTTATGGGGGCACTAAAGGTTTAATTGTTTGAAAAAGAAAAGTTTATGAGAAACTCCCCTGGAAAAGGTAGGGAGGGGAGATCGGGACGGAGATAAGAATTGACTTTTGACCTTAGGGGACTTTGGAATTTCAAGTCCTGGTGAGAACTATTGACCTCACCAGAAGCGAATCCAGCCAGTCAGGACACTTGGGGAGGTGGTCAGCTTACACAGCTCTCCCCAGGGGCTCTCTGATTCGCTTGGGAGGAAAATGGGAAGGAACAATTCAACACATCTCCGCCCCAAATAGGGATATGTAACGGATGTTTTGAGTGTAAAATTGCTTTTGGGTTTGGTGAGTTGGTTGGTCCAGATATCTGTGTCCGCATCGCATCACAGACCTGAAGTCCAATTTCTTTTTGGTTTGATGAGTTGGTTGGTCCGGACGCATTTATCCGCATCGCATCACAGACCTAAAAGTCCGGAGTGCTCGAGTACTCTGTATAACTTGTATATGTGTTTGGTTTCCTACTAGAAGTAAACTCAGATAATTTGTTATAACTTTGATTCCGGTGTTTTCAATTCCTTTCTTAATTTAATAGAGATCCAGCCTCATCCAACAAACGGCGCGTAGCAGAAGTGTTCTGGTTCTAACAAGTGGTGACTCCCGACGTTTGTGAGCTGATCTCTAGAAAGGGACACCGACAGCCAGGGGACAGAATCCAGTCCAGGGGGAGGACAAAGAGACACTGTTGACAACTGCAAGCGCGCTATACACAAAAGGTGAGCAGACACCTGTTTTGAATATCAAAAATCTGTTATTGATTATACTAAACTTTAGAGTTGTCAGCAGCGTTCTCACTGTTCTTAGTCACGGTGGGAAATACGATACATATTACAAGTTGGGGATATTGGGGAAGTGCTAAGAGAAGGGTATTCAGTCCTGGATCTAGAGCAAAAATAGTGTTTGAGAGAGGCGGGTAGGTTAGTCCCAGCCCTTCACTCACTAATACGAAGGCTGCAAGGCTAGAAAAAGAGGGTTAAATTCCCCGCAGATCATGATAAGATTGATTAATGCGGTTACCTTGCAGCGCTTTAATTAAAGACTACGAAGGTGTCAAAATAGGGTTAAATTCCCCGTAGGTCAATATAACATTGATGAATACGGTTACCTTGCAGTGCTTTCATTAAAGACTGTAAGGCTGTAAAAGAAGGGTTACATCCCCGCAGGTCATGATCAGATTGATTAATGCGGTTACCTTTCGTGGTGCTTTAAATGTATAAAATTTCTGTAATTGTTATATGGGGGTGATGGAGGAGGAGAGAGACGCGACCTCCAACTAATTATTTGGAACGACCGGCTCTCATCACGAAACTGTTGTGGGGATAATCAGGCTCATTAAACGTGACGATAAAGAGATTTTGTTGACTGGGTTTTAAACTCTTGACCTGAAGCCGCAATCACCGTGAGGGGATTGTAGAAGATTGCTTCTGGAAGTCACGCTATCTGTTGAAATAAAACATCGCACTATAAAAATTTGCCTGACTGTTAGATGATAAGGTATGAATAGCTCTGTGTGATTTTTTTAAGTCAAATCTGTGTAATACTTGAGAGACAAATCCAGTAAAAAGAACTGTGGGTAAATAATTGCAGAAGACATAGGGACAGAGAGCAACAGAGGGTGGTATAATGTCTGAGACCCTACCTCCACCCTACGGAGATAATAGCTCACAAATGCCACTTATGAGTATCCCATCTAATACTCCTAAAGGAAAACACTTTGTTAGACCTGATATTCAGGGAAAAGGAATGTTGGAAATAGTAATGGTAGATATTGAAAATCTTAAACTGGATCAACCACCATGTTAGTGAATCCTGCTAATATGGAGCTAAAACATGTAGAAAGAGAATTAGGTCCTAGCATGCAAGCACAGTGCGATAATATGATAAGGACTATTAAACTGACCCCTTTTTGGAAATGGGATTTTCCGTTACACAACGGAAGACTCAATTCAGGCTTAAAGAACGCTTTACAAACAAGTCAGGGAGAGTTTAATGTGTTGCTATGTTGCTCATGCAGGAGCTTACACTTTTGGGAAGAGATCTCCCCCTCTCTCTGCTCCTGAGGTGCTGCAGTTTCACAGCAGCACACAGGGTCAAAGACAGGCATGACCTCTGGAGAGGGAGAAAATCTAAATCTGAACAGACCACAGAGCCCATTAAAAAGGTTTTATGGCCTTAACACAGAGAGGAAGATCTGGGGATTGTAAGGAACTCTCCCAAACCCCCTCCCCAGAACAGGGGAAGAGTTTTGCTCTCACCAATAAACAAATCATCTCTTAACCAAGTCAGATTTCAAAATAGCCATAGCTCCAGTTGTTAAGAAAAGAGGGAGATTCAAAAGAGTTATCAATAATTGCCCAGTATATTAAATAAATACAAACGAACACGTATCAATATAAGTCAGATAATATAGACAAGGTCAATCATGGAAGAAGGCTGACATTTAATGCCTGATATATAAGTAATAGTGATAATAAATATATAGCTGATATTAAATAACTGATGTATAAGGCTCGATATTTCTGAAAATAAGAACACCGTTAACGGCGTTCTATTTCAGTAAAAGGGGGAGAAGGATAGGATATACATCAGACAATATGTATGTGAGATTATTACGTTTTTTAGGATAAATGTATCAATTTAGAATACTAGTTTTGGTATTTTTTGTTTTGGTTTGTTTGTTGCTTTAAAGAGAAATTGATACATTTAAAAATCTAGCTTTGGTTATTTTTTGTTTTGTTAGTTTGTTCCTTTTTTGTTTTATTTTAATTTTTAATTTTTAATTTTTAATTTTTAATTTTTAATTTTTAATTTTTAATTTTTAATTTTAATTTTTAATTTTTAATTTTTTATTTTTTATTTTTTATTTTTTATTTTTATTTTTAATTTTTAATTTTTTAATTTTTGTTTATTATTTTCTGCATAGTTCTTGTCCACACTCCAGTCTAGTTGGTGCCGCCAATAAACACTAAAGAAGTAGAAAAGATGATTTCAAAACCATATTTCCAGCAACTTAAGGGCTTGGTATGAGACTTCTCCACACAGGCTGCTGACGCTAAAAGGGGGACCCGAGAAACACAAGGCCAACACAGCAGATTACGTCTGGTTGGAGGGGACCTCCCATGCCGTCCGCCTAGATGGAAAGGGAGACAACTGGTACCACTGGAGCCAGTGTGCGGTCGGGAAAACACCTGCGAGGACCCTAGACGACATCAGGACAGAGTTGGCCCTCGTCGCGAGGACCCTAGACGACATCAGGAGAGATCTGGCCCTCGTCAAGGCAGTCGACCCAGGAGGCGCCATCAGCGGACCAGAGGACGAGGATCGGGAGGACATCTCTCCAGCAGTCGAACCGGAAGCCGCCATCAGGGGCCGGAGGGGCCGGAGGAGGAGGATCGGGACATCTCTCCAGCATCGACCCGGAGGCCGCCATCAGCGGGCCGGGGGAGAACAATCAGGCCACATCTCTCTAGCAAGCACCCCAGAAGCCGCCGTCAGCGGGCTGGGGGGACGAAGACATGGCAAACCAGACGGCACAGGGAACTCCATTTCCCGCTGAAACAGGTTGATATAGCCGGTGTGTAACTTTGTCTGAACAATCCATTTTTTGAGAACTTTCAACTTTATTTTTATATCCCACAATTTAAGGGATTGGTATTTTTTTATTCTACAGAACTATGTGTTACCAAAAGAGGAAAAGTATGATAATGTCTTTTCTAATTTCTGTGGCTACTTTTATTGCCATTTTAGTGACATGTGGTTGTTGTTGTGTGCCTTGTATCTGCTCATTGTGTGTTAAGACTCATCAGTTCCACCATTGAGGGAAGAGTAAAGATGACTCAGCTGACAAGGACTGTGTTTTTAGACATATTTTATTCTCCCTCCACTGTCATAAGAAGTTCTTGTTGTGGACTGTTCCTAAAGGTTTAAAAGTGCTCTATATCCCAGCTTCTGATGGGTTTTATATAATGTTGGGACAGACACAGTAGGAAAAAAAGAATGACAGTGGTAATGTTTCTAATGCTATATGTTGATCTCGTGAGGTGAGATCAAAAGAGGGATTGAAGTAAGAAGATATGATTCTAAACTGTATTGAAGTAAATATGTATTATTTTGAATTGTATTTTAGTGAACATGTTTGAACTGTTTTAATAATCACACTCCTGGGGTCATATACACACCCTGTCCCTTTCACCTCAACACACCAGATGCTGTTTTTAAGGTAGATTTGGGTCTCTTTTTATGGGGGCACTAAAGGTTAATTGTTTGAAAAAGAAAAGTTTATGAGATAACTCCCCTGGAAAAGGTAGGGAGGGGAGATCGGGATGGAAGATAGAATTGACTTTTGACCTTAGGGGACTTTGGAATTTCAAGTCCTGGTGAGAACTATTGACCTCACCAGAAGCGAATCCAGCCAGTCAGGACACTTGGGGAGGTGGTCAGCTTACACAGCTCCTCCCCAGGGGCTCTCTGATTCGCTTGGGAGGAAAATGGGAAGGAACAATTCAACACATCTCCGCCCAAAATAGGGATATGTATACGGATGTTTTTGAGTGTAAATTGCTTTTGGGTTTGGTGAGTTGGTTGGTCCAGATATCTGTGTCCGCATCGCATCACAGACCTGAAGTCCAATTTCTTTTTGGTTTGATGAGTTGGTTGGTCCCGGAACGCATTTATCCGCATCGCATCACAGACCTAAAAGTCCGGAGTGCTCGAGTACTCTGTATAACTTGTATATGTGTTTGGTTTCCTACTAGAAGAAACTCAGATAATTTGTTATAACTTTGATTCCGGTGTTTTCAATTCCTTTCTTAATTTAATAGAGATCCAGCCTCATCCAACGAACGGCGCGTAGCAGAAGTGTTCTGGTTCTAACAGCCTAAGAACTCGGTTAATGCTGTTTTCCATAGTGAGGAAAAGAGCATTATGACGACGTGCGGCCCCCCCCGAGAGCGGGCGTTCATGGACAGAAGAAGCTCCGATTAATGCCTCTTTCTCTCTAAGAGGAAACAACATTATAGAAAACGGCCCTTTTCCGTGCCAGCCCCCCATGGGTCAAACTTCCTTTTATGGAGGGTTTGACGGCGGAGTGGGCCACCAGAGAGTACCACAGCTTCATAGCTGCGGCCCCACAGCTGAGGGCTTGCCCATAACACAATGTTATGGGGAATGGAAACTCAGCTGTGTACTGACAAGGTGGATGGACAGGACGCTGAAACGGGGCTATTCACTCCAGTTTTGCAGCATCCCACTCCTTTTATGGGCATGCGAGAGGTAAATCTGTCTTCCAGGAGGAGATGGGTTTCCTCTCAGCAGAGATTTAGGCTCTGGTGCAGAAACAGGCTGTGTCTGTTGTGCATCCTCAGCACAGAGAGAAGGTCTTTATTCCATGTATTTCCTGGTTCTCAGAAAACAGGGGAATTCAGACCTATTCTAGATCTCCGGGGCCTGAATCGTCATATTTCCAGCAGGAAATTCCGCATGTTAACTGTGAAATAGTTACTAGGGCTTGTGCATCCAGGCGATTGGTTCACCACCATCGACCTGAAAGACGCGTACTTTCATGTGGAAATTGTTCCAGAGCACAGAAAGTATCTGCGTTTTGCCTTCCAGGGAATAGCCTACGAATACAACAGGCTGCCGTTCGGTTATTCCCTATCCCCACGCACATTCAGCAAATGTGTGGCCACAGCGCCTCAACCGCTGCGCGCACACGGCATGAGAGTTTTCTTTTACATAGACGACCTCATAGTCATGGCTGGGTCCCGGGAACAGGCAATGTTTTGCACAGCACAGTTGATCACACACCTAACCAAATTAGGTTTTGCGATCGATTGGAAAAAGAGCACCCCCATACCTCGCCAACAGGCGTTGTATTTGGGTGTGGTGCTCGATGCAGACGCGCTGCGTGCCACCCTGTCAGAGAGCAGACGTGCGCCCTTCTCAGGGCGGTGCACAGGCTGCGACAGGGGGCAACAGTGACAGCTTTAACTGTCATGCAGACTCTGGGTCTCATGGCGGCTGCTCACATGGTGGTCCCGCCGGTTACTACATATGCGCCGCCTGCAGAGGTGGTTCCCCAGCCTGCGTTTGGAGGCACAAACGACGGCTGGTGACCATCCCTCCCCCCTCAGTGGGGGCAACCTCCGGTTTTGGGGGTCTCCGGACCACCTCCGGAGGGGGTCTCCACTGGGACGGGTGACCTCCTACATCACAGTGTTCACGGACGCGTCCGGAACAGGATGGGGAGGGACCTGCCTGAAGAGGGCTATAGGTGGGCGCTGGGCTCTGACAGAGTTTCGACACAGCAACCTCCTAGAGCTACGGGCAGTAGTGTTAGTCCTCCGGCATTTCATGCCCCTAATTCAGGGGAGACATGTAATGGTCAGGCGACAACAGCACCACAGTGGCTTATATCAACAGGCAGGGCGGAGTCCGCTCCGCCTCCTTGTTGACCACAGCGGAGGAGCTGTGGTTATGGGCCTCAGAGGTGGTGTTATCTCTGAGAGCCCTCCATGTCCCGGGACTGGAGAACAGAGGGGCCGACCTCAGGTCGAGGGGCGGCCCCCTGCCAGGCGAGTGCTTCACCCGGAGGTGGTGAAGCAGATCTGGGCCCAGTTCGGGAGAGCAGAAGTGGACCTGTTCGCCAGCCGGCGCAACAGCCACTGTGCCCTGTGGTTCTCCATGGCCCTGAGCGACGACCCGCCCTTGGGGGTGGACGCGTTTGCACACGAGCCATGGCCAAGGAAGCTGCTATACGCCTTTCCACCGCTGCGTCTCATTCTCCCTCTCCTGGGGAGAGTGAGGCGAGAACGTCTGGCAGTCATTCTGGTAGCACCGAATCGCGTCGGGGCTCCGTGGTACTCAAAATGACAAGGCACTGTTTTTTGAGCACACTTTCTGCGAGGTAAGCGCAGCAGGGTGTGCTCTGTCAGCCGCAGCCCAGATTTCTCCTCGGTCACAACCGGGTTAAGGGAGAGTGTGGGGCAGCAGCTGCTGACCAGAAAGCGGTCAGGGGCAGTAGGGTGGAATGGTGTTGGACGACAGTGCGGTATACATCAGGGCTCCACCCACTGTACCCATAGAGTCCAGTAGAGGGCGGAGCCTGTGAGAGATATAACGGGGGGTTACGTATGTAACCCTAGTTATATAAACACAGGCGGAGCCCTCTACTCAGGGCACTGTCTGTCTATTCCGCTCGCTGAAGAGAGGTATAGGATGATAGTCAGGAGGCGAGTCCTCCTTTCATACGGTGTGATGCGCACGCATTCAGGTAGGCCCGCCCTGGGCCGGCTACGTCTATAGAAGTCTCAGTGGGAGAATGCACGCGGGATAAGGTAGTACCCATAGAGTCCAGTAGAGGGCTCTGCCTGTGTTTATATAGCTAGGGTTACAATACGTAACCCTCCGTTACGTTTTGGGCCATTTGGAGCAGGTTAACTGCCACATTCTGTCATGAACAGAGACTGAGAGCTACAGTTCAAAGTGCTGACTACAGTCTGCAGGTTTCCGTGGGATTTAGAAGAACAGGGGGCATTTCTTGTAAATGCTGAAGGGAGGGGGAGCAGGGTTAACTGAGGGCAGTTATCTAAAAGTGAAAGGAAAATACATTCTAATGGGTAATGTAAGGTATCAATCATTTGAGACCCTGAATAAGAGGTGCAATACAAGCATATCACATGAATGAGAAAACCTAGCAGGGAAAGAAATGGCAGTTTAAACACATCCATGCCCCTTCCCACCAAACCAGTTCGGTTCTAGCTCCGTGCTTTTCTGGTTCTGAACTGGTTCTCTTTTAGTCCCAGTTGTGTTCCCAGCCACTCACAACCACAACAATAGCGGACTGCATCGGGTTGATGCTCGTGTTGCTTTTAATAATATGAAGCCAGATTAGATTAAATCACTATTATGTAAAATGCTGAAGCCAACTGTCCATGTTTCTTTTAAAACACTTGGAGAGCTGCAGACTGCTGAAGGTGCAGTCAAACTGTAAAAAATGTAGCTCTACATGTCCATGTGATCTTGGGCAAGATACTTAACTACAAATTGGTATGGCCAACGTGTGTGAGTGTGTGTGAATGTTGGTCTCTGAGCACCTTGCATGGCAGCCTCTCCCTCTGTATGAATGTGTGTGAATGGGTGAATGTTGATATGTAAAGAGCATTGAGGCCTTATATCTAAAATATATAATCTGTTCAATAAAAAAAGATCTGAACACATGAGGCTGTATTTCCCTTGTTCTGTTTATTAAGGGAAGGATTTCATACTTTTTAATCTAAGAAACATCCCACTGTAGTTTAACGTCAGACTGTGATGTCAGCAGTGTGTAGGTGTGGTTTGCTGCATGAAGTCTGTATTTAAGGAGGTGTTGCTGCAGACTAACTTCACTTCTTCAGCTCAGCAGCAGACCAGCTCCTCCATCCATCACCAACTATGGACAGCAAACGGCCCCAAATGGTAAGTGAATAAACGTTATTGTCGATGATGATTGCAATTTATCTCAATAGATATTTATAGATGGATATGTAGCTTGACATATTTCTAATAATGAACAGATCAAAACAGTTAATACACAATTACTATTTCTTAAATTCCGAGCATTTTAAGAGCCTGGATGATTTTGCGAATGCGACACTGCTTTACTTGCTTGCATTACATTCTTCACAAGACTACATGAAACTTATTAAGAATAATTTAAGGGTAGCCAGTACGAATTTTCTTTGGGCTCCTGATTATAACTAAAGGCAACTTATACCCTTAAAAAAAATGTAAGGCACAAAATGGGGTAATTTGTAGAAATATGAAAGATAGAAATGAAACATGTGTAAGGACTATTTGTAAAAATGTTTTCATTAAAACAAATGCACAGCTAGAGGCCACTGCTGCACCATGTCAGTTCAGGTTGTACGCAATTAAGAAGTCAAACATCCAGGCAAGATTACCATTTAGTGTGATTTTAATTTCCAGTATTTTGTTCATCATGGGCCTACAGGAATAAATGACCAGCTCCCCCCTCCATCACCAACTGTGGCCAGCAAACATGCCCAAAAGGTAAGTGAATACACTTATTGTTAATGATGATTGCAACTTATCTCAATAGATATTTATAGATGGATATGTAGCTTGACATATTTCCTAATAATGAACAGATCAAAACAGTTATACACAATTACTATTTCTTAAATTCCGAGCATTTTAAGAGCCTGGATGATTTTGCGAATGCGACACTGCTTTTACTTGCTTGCCTTACATTCTTCACAAGACTACATGAAACTTATTAAGAATAATTTAAGGGTAGCCAGTACGAATTTCTTTGGCTCCTGATTATAAACTAAAGGCAACTTATACCCTTAAAAAAAAATGTAAGGCACAAAATGGGGTAATTGTAGAAATATGAAAGATAGAAATGAAACATGTGTAAGGACTATTTGTAAAAAATGTTTTCTTATTAAAACAAATGCACAGCTAGAGGCCACTGCTGCACCATGTCAGTTCAGGTTGTACGCAATTAAGAAGTCAAACATCCAGGCAAGATTACCATTTAGTGTGATTTTAATTTCCAGTATTTTTGTTCATCATGGTGTCTACAGGAATAAATGACCAGCTCCCCCCTCCATCACCAACTGTGGCCAGCAAACATGCCCAAAAAGGTAAGTGAATACACTTTATTGTTAATGATGATTGCAACTTATCTCAATAGATATTTATAGAGGATATGTAGCTTGACATATTTCCTAATAATGAACAGATCAAAACAGTTAATACACAATTACTATTTCTTAAATTCCGAGCATTTTAAGAGCTGGATGATTTTGCGAATGCGACACTGCTTTTACTTGCTTGCCTTACATTCTTCACAAGACTACATGAAACTTATTAAGAATAATTTAAGGGTAGCCAGTACGAATTTTCTTTGGGCTCCTGATTATAACTAAAGGCAACTTATACCCTTAAAAAAAATGTAAGGCACAAAATGGGGTAATTTGTAGAAATATGAAAGATAGAAATGAAACATGTTGTAAGGACTATTTGTAAAAAATGTTTTTTATTAAAACAAATGCACAGCTAGAGGCCACTGCTGCACCATGTCAGTTCAGGTTGTACGCAATTAAGAGTCAAAATCCAGGCAAGATTACCATTAGTGTGATTTTAATTTCCAGTATTTTTGTTCATCATGGTGTCTACAGGAAAAAATGACCAGCTCCCCCTCCATCACCAACTGTGGCCAGCAAACATGCCCAAAAAGGTAAGTGAATACACTTTATTGTTAATGATGATTGCAACTTATCTCAATAGATATTTATAGATGGATATGTAGCTTGACATATTTCCTAATAATGAACAGATCAAACAGTTAATACACAATTACTATTTCTTAAATTCCGAGCATTTTAAGAGCCTGGATGATTTTGCGAATGCGACACTGCTTTTACTTGCTTGCCTTACATTCTTCACAAGACTACATGAAACTTATTAAGAATAATTTAAGGGTAGCCAGTACGAATTTTCTTTGGGCTCCTGATATAACTAAAGGCAACTTATACCTTAAAAAAAATGTAAGGCACAAAATGGGGTATTTGTAGAAATATGAAAGATAGAAATGAAACATGTGTAAGGACTATTTGTAAAAAATGTTTTATATTAAAACAAATGCACAGCTAGAGGCCACTGCTGCACCATGTCAGTTCAGGTTGTACGCAATTAAGAAGTCAAACATCCAGGCAAGATTACCATTTAGTGTGATTTTAATTTCCAGTATTTTTGTTCATCATGGTGTCTACAGGAATAAATGACCAGCTCCCCCTCCATCACCAACTGTGGCCAGCAAACATGCCCAAAAAGGTAAGTGAATACACTTTATTGTTAATGATGATTGCAATTTATCTCAATAGTATTTATAGATGGATATGTAGCTGACATATTTCCTAATAATGAACAGATCAAAACAGTTAATACACAATTACTATTTCTTAAATTCCGAGCATTTTAAGAGCCTGGATGATTTTGCGAATGCGACACTGCTTTTACTTGCTTGCATTACATTCTTCACAAGACTACATGAAACTTATTAAGAATAATTTAAGGGTAGCCAGTACGAATTTCTTTGGGCTCCTGATTATAACTAAAGGCAACTTATACCCTTGAAAAAAATGTAAGGCACAAAATGGGGTAATTTGTAGAAATATGAAAGATAGAAATGAAACATGTTGTAAGGACTATTTGTAAAAAAAAAAATCTTATTAAAACAAATGCACAGCTATAGGCCACTGCTGCACCATGTCAGTTCAGGTTGTACGCAATTAAGAAGCAAACATCCAGGCAAGATTACCATTTAGTGTGATTTTAATTTCCAGATTTTTGTTCATCATGGTGCCTACAGGAATAAATGACCAGCTCCCCCCTCCATCACCAACTGTGGCCAGCGAACATGCCCCAAAAGGTAAGTGAATACACTTATTGTTAATGATGATTGCAATTTATCTCAATAGATATTTATAGATGGATATGTAGCTTGACATATTTCCTAATAATGAACAGATCAAAACAGTTAATACACAATTACTATTTCTTAAATTCCGAGCATTTAAGAGCCTGGATGATTTTGTGAATGCGACACTGCTTTTACTTGCTTGCATTACATTCTTCACAAGACTACATGAAACTTATTAAGAATAATTAAGGGTAGCCAGTACGAATTTTCTTTGGGCTCTGATTATAACTAAAGGCAACTTATACCCTTAAAAAAAATGTAAGGCACAAAATGGGGTAATTGTAGAAATATGAAAGATAGAAATGAAACATGTTGTAAGGACTATTTGTAAAAAATGTTTTCTTATTAAAACAAATGCACAGCTAGAGGCCACTGCTGCACCATGTCAGTCAGGTTGTACGCAATTAAGAAGTCAAACATCCAGGCAAGATTACCATTTAGTGTGATTTTATTTTCCAGTATTTTTGTTCATCATGGTGTCTACAGGAATAAATGACCAGCTCCCCCTCCATCACCAACTGTGGCCAGCGAACATGCCCCAAAAGGTAAGTGAATACACTTTATTGTTAATGATGATTGCAACTTATCTCAATAGATATTTATAGATGGATATGTAGCTGACATATTTCCTAATAATGAACAGATCAAAACAGTTAATACACAATTACTATTTCTTAAATTCCGAGCATTTTAAGAGCTGGATGATTTTGCGAATGCGACACTGCTTTTACTTGCTTGCCTTACATTCTTCACAAGACTACATGAAACTTATTAAGAATAATTAAGGGTAGCCAGTACGAATTTCTTTGGGCTCCTGATATAACTAAAGGCAACTTATACCCTTAAAAAAAATGTAAGGCACAAAATGGGGTAATTTGTAGAAATATGAAAGATAGAAATGAAACATGTTGTAAGGACTATTTGTAAAAAATGTTTTTCTTATTAAAACAAATGCACAGCTAGAGGCCACTGCTGCACATGTCAGTTCAGGTTGTACGCAATTAAGAAGTCAAACATCCAGGCAAGATTACATTTAGTGTGATTTTAATTTCCAGTATTTTTGTTCATCATGGTGTCTACAGGAATAAATGACCAGCTCCCCCCTCCATCACCAACTGTGGCAGCAAACATGCCCAAAAAGGTAAGTGAATACACTTTATTGTAATGATGATTGCAACTTATCTCATAGATATTTATAGATGGATATGTAGCTTGACATATTTCCTAATAATGAACAGATCAAAACAGTTATAATACAATTACTATTCTTAAATTCCGAGCATTTTAAGAGCCTGGATGATTTTGCGAATGCGACATGCTTTTACTTGCTTGCCTTACATTCTTCACAAGACTACATGAAACTTATTAAGAATAATTTAAGGGTAGCCAGTACGAATTTTCTTGGGCTCCTGATTATAACTAAAGGCAACTTATACCCTTAAAAAAAATGTAAGGCACAAAATGGGGTAATTTGTAGAAATATGAAAGATAGAAATGAAACATGTTGTAAGGACTATTTGTAAAAAATTTTTCTTATTAAAACAAATGCACAGCTAGAGGCCACTGCTGCACCATGTCAGTTCAGGTGTACGCAATTAAGAAGTCAAACATCCAGGCAAGATTACCATTTAGTGTGATTTTAATTTCCAGTATTTTTGTTCATCATGGTGTCTACAGGAATAAATGACCAGCTCCCCCCTCCATCCAACTGTGGCCAGAAACATGCCCAAAAAGGTAAGTGAATACACTTTATTGTTAATGATGATTGCAACTTATCTCAATAGATATTTATAGATGGATATGTAGCTTGACTAATTTTAAATGAACAGATCAAAACAGTTAATACACAATTACTATTTCTTAAATTCGAGCATTTTAAGAGCCTGGATGATTTTGTGAATGCGACACTGCTTTTACTTGCTTGCATTACATTCTTCACAAGACTACATGAAACTTATTAAGAATAATTTAAGGGTAGCCAGTACGAATTTTCTTTGGGCTCCTGATTATAACTAAAGGCAACTTATACCCTTGAAAAAAAATGTAAGGCACAAAATGGGGTAATTTGTAGAAATATGAAAGATAGAAATGAAACATGTTGTAAGGACTATTTGTAAAAAATCTTATTAAAACAAATGCACAGCTAGAGGCCACTGCTGCACCATGTCAGTTCAGGTTGTACGCAATTAAGAAGTCAAACATCCAGGCAAGATTACCATTTAGTGTGATTTTAATTTCCAGTATTTTTGTTCATCATGGTGTCTACAGGAATAAATGACCAGCTCCCCCTCCATCACCAACTGTGGCCAGCGAACATGCCCAAAAGGTAAGTGAATACACTTTATTGTTAATGATGATTGCAACTTATCTCAATAGATATTTATAGATGGATATGTAGCTTGACATATTTCCTAATAATGAACAGATCAAAACAGTTAATACACAATTACTATTTCTTAAATTCCGAGCATTTTAAGAGCCTGGATGATTTTGCGAATGCGACACTGCTTTTACTTGCTTGCATTACATTCTTCACAAGACTACATGAAACTTATTAAGAATAATTTAAGGGTAGCCAGTACGAATTTTCTTTGGGCTCCTGATTATAACTAAAGGCAATTATACCCTTAAAAAAATGTAAGGCACAAAATGGGGTAATTTGTAGAAATATGAAAGATAGAAACTAAACTGTTGTAAGGACTATTTGTAAAAATGTTTCTATTAAAACAAATGCACAGCGAGAGGCCACTGCTGCACCATGTCAGTTCAGGTTGTACGCAATTAAGAAGTCAAACATCCAGGCAAGATTACCATTTAGTGTGATTTTAATTTCCAGTATTTTTGTTCATCATGGTGCTACAGGAATAAATGACCAGCTCCCCCCTCCATCACCAACTGTGGCCAGCGAACATGCCCAAAAGGTAAGTGAATACACTTTATTGTTAATGATGATTGCAATTTATCTCAATAGATATTTATAGATGGATATGTAGCTTGACATATTTCCTAATAATGAACAGATCAAACAGTTAATACACAATTACTATTTCTTAAATTCCGAGCATTTTAAGAGCCTGGATGATTTTGTGAATGCGACACTGCTTTTACTTGCTTGCATTACATTCTTCACAAGACTACATGAAACTTATTAAGAATAATTTAAGGGTAGCCAGTACGAATTTTCTTTGGGCTCCTGATTATAACTAAAGGCAACTTATACCCTTAAAAAAAATGTAAGGCACAAAATGGGGTAATTTGTAGAAATATGAAGATAGAAATGAACATGTTGTAAGGACTATTTGTAAAAAAATGTTTTCTTATTAAAACAAATGCACAGCTAGAGGCCACTGCTGCACCATGTCAGTTCAGGTTGTACGCAATTAAGAAGTCAAACATCCAGGCAAGATTACCATTTAGTGTGATTTTAATTTCCAGTATTTTTGTTCATCATGTGTCTACAGGAAAAAATGACCAGCTCCCCCCTCCATCACCAACTGTGGCCAGCAAACATGCCCAAAAAGGTAAGTGAATACACTTTATTGTTAATGATGATTGCAACTTATCTCAATAGATATTTATAGATGGATATGTAGCTTGACATATTTCCTAATAATGAACAGATCAAAACAGTTAATACACAATTACTATTTCTTAAATTCCGAGCATTTTAAGAGCCTGGATGATTTTGCGAATGCGACACTGCTTTTACTTGCTTGCCTTACATTCTTCACAAGACTACATGAAACTTATTAAGAATAATTTAAGGGTAGCCAGTACGAATTTTCTTTGGGCTCCTGATTATAACTAAAGGCAACTTATACCCTTAAAAAAAATGTAAGGCACAAAATGGGGTAATTTGTAGAAATATGAAAGATAGAAATGAAACATGTTGTAAGGACTATTTGTAAAAATGTTTTCTTATTAAAACAAATGCACAGCTAGAGGCCACTGCTGCACCATGTCAGTTCAGGTTTGTACGCAATTAAGAAGTCAAACATCCAGGCAAGATTACCATTTAGTGTGATTTTAATTTCCAGTATTTTTGTTCATCATGG
Source organism: Trematomus loennbergii (assembly GCA_012861695.1). Taxonomy (NCBI): domain Eukaryota; kingdom Metazoa; phylum Chordata; class Actinopteri; order Perciformes; family Nototheniidae; genus Trematomus; species Trematomus loennbergii. The sequence goes on from JAAOOA010000048.1 coordinate 1,168,872, forward strand.
TGCCTACAGGAATAAATGACCAGCTCCCCCCTCCATCACCAACTGTGGCCAGCAACATGCCCAAAAGGTAAGTGAATACACTTTATTGTTAATGATGATTGCAATTATCTCAATAGATATTTATAGATGGATATGTAGCTTGACATATTTCCTAATAATGAACAGATCAAAACAGTTAATACACAATTACTATTTCTTAAATTCCGAGCATTTTAAGAGCCTGGATGATTTTGCGAATGCGACACTGCTTTTACTTGCTTGCATTACATTCTTCACAAGACTACATGAAACTTATTAAAATATTTAAGGGTAGCCAGTACGAATTTTCTTTGGGCTCCTGATTATAACTAAAGGCAACTTATACCCTTAAAAAAATGTAAGGCACAAAATGGGGTAATTTGTAGAAATATGAAAGATAGAAATGAAACATGTTGTAAGGACTATTTGTAAAAAATGTTTTCTTATTAAAACAAATGCACAGCTAGAGACCACTGCTGCACCATGTCAGTTCAGGTTGTACGCAATTAAGAAGTCAAACATCCAGGCAAAGATTACCATTTAGTGTGATTTTAATTTCCAGTATTTGTGTTCATCATGGTGCCTCTCTCTTGCTCCGGTAACACGGTCCCTTCAAGTGCATCAGTTGACATTGATAGACCCACTACCTTTATCACCAAACCTGCCATTCACCTAATAAACGCTTTCTATGTTGCAATAGCGTCTGGAATAAATGAAAAATCATTGAATGACATAGCTCCTAGACATGTTCTAGATTATTTAAACCATCTTGAGCCCACCCCCCTCACTGTCAACATTGTTCATGTGGTAGTTGACCATTTTATAAATACCTAGATTGCTAATTATTTCTTAATTGTTTTCAGGTCTCCGATCAGAATCAAACATATACAATAACGAGGTATTCCGGATTGTGTTGGTGGGGAAGACCGGAGCTGGGAAGAGCGCCACAGGAAACACCATTCTGGGAAAAGAGTCCTTTAAATCAAAGTTCTCTTTGAAATCCATGACTGTAAACTGTTCTAATGCCTTGGTGAAGTGATGGACAAAAAGTTAAGGTTATTGACACTCCTGGTCTGTTTGACACCAAGATTGATGAAAAGACCACCAGAAGATGGTTGGTAAGAGCATTTTTATGCTTCTCCTGGACCCCATGTCTTCCTGGTCGTCATCAGACTGGGCAGATTCACAGAGGAAGAAAAGCAGACAGTGCAGAAGATTCAGGAAATCTTTGGAAAGGAAGCAGACAAATACAGCATGGTTCTCTTTACCCACGGTGACCTGCTCGAAGACCAAACTATCGAAGAGTTATTGAAGGAAAGCAAAGATCTGCAGGAACTTGTGGACAGATGTAACGGCCAGTACCACGTCTTCAATAATAAGGAGAAGGATCGTTCTCAGGTCAGAGAGCTGCTCGACAAGATCAGAAAGATAGCAGAGAAGAACGGAGGAAGCCATTACACCACTGACATGTTCCAGAAGGCAGAGAGGGCGCTAGAAGAGGAAACACAGAGAATCCTTAAAGAGAAAGAAGAAGAAATACGCAAAAAGGAAGGGAAAATTAAAAAGAGATTAGATAAAAAGTATGAGGAACAATTAAAAAAATCAAGAGGATAGGGAGAGGTCAGAAAGGCAGAGAGAAGCTCGTGAAAGAGTAATGGAGGAGGAGAGGAGGAGAATGAAAGAAGAGGGGAAAGGCTGAGAGCAGCTAGCATAAGAGAAATGGAGGAGAGGGTGAGAATGAGAGAAGAGGAGGAAAGGCAGAGGAGCTCGTGAAAGAGAAATGGAGGAGGAGAGGAGAGAATGAGAGAAGAGGGGGAAAGGCTGAGAGCAGATAGCAAAAGAGAAATGGAGGAGGAGAGGAGGAGAATGAGAGAAGAGGAGGAAAGGCTGAAGCAGATAGCAAAAGAGAAATGGAGGAGAGGGGGAGAATAAGAGAAGAGGAGGAAAGGCTGATAGAAGTTAGCAAAAGAGAAATGGAGGAGGAGAGTAGGAGAATGAGAGAAGAGGATGAAGGCTGAAAGAAGCTAGAAAAAGAGAAACGGAGGTGAGGAGAGTAGGAGAATGAGAGAAGAGGAGGAAAGGCTGAAAGAAGCTAGCAAAAGAGAAATGGAGGAGGAGAGTAGGAGAATAGAGAAGAGGAGGCAAGGAAGGCCAGGAAGGAAAGCTGAGGACAACTGCGACAATAATATGTCTAGGATCTTTGGTTGTTGGCAACTATGGCAACTATGGCATTTTGTTGTTTGTTGTGATTTATAGTAATATCAGTTATTTCAGTGGTGAGTTGCAATTAAATACGAACAGGGTGACAGATCGTCAACAACCAAGATGTTAACATTCTAAACTATAGTAATGTAATGTAAACTAATGTGTTCTTTGATAGCTTTTGCTTTACAAGAAAAAAAAAAAATATATACAATAATAATGTTGGCTTTTGTAAAATCAAAAGGTTAAAATGTATACATGCAATGAATTTGGAATTAAATATGAAAAGGAAGACAAATTAATGTTCAAAGACAAAAATGTAATGATCAAAAATGACTGTTGACTTCAAATTGAATGTGCTTTTGTTGTTTAATAAAGATTTAAAGAGAGTTTTAAGGTCTATCTTATTATAAATGTCAGTTTAATTCACAATGGGTCTCAATTCATTTTTGTCATGACATCTAGAAAAAGAGCAACTATTTCATGAACCCATTAAAGTAAACTGGAAATGAATGTGTGTTAAATTTCAGTTTATAAAGGCAGCAGATTTTTCATACATCTTAATTGATTAAACGTCCCACTGTAGTGTAAGTTAAGACATCAATAAACTGTGATGTCAGCAATGTAGTCTGTATTTAAGGAGAAATGTTAGGTCAATAAATCATATTTCTAGTGTTGAGTGCAATTCATCTAATGACATATTTATTTATAGATATTTAGCTTTTACAAAGTTCACAATGAACAGATAGTAACAGCGTAGTGACGGGGAAAGAGTTAAACATTTCTCAAATCTCCAGCAGTCTTGTGACCATGGATGATAAACTCCTCAACGATCTGTTTAACAAGATCAGAAATAAACAGAGAAGAAGGAAGAAACTGAAATGTTCCAGAGGGCAGGTGGTGAAAAAGAAATGGAGGATGAGCTCACATTTAATATCTGAATATAACAAAGAAATGTTCCAACCTCTGAATGAGAGTTTAGGCAGGTTCAGACTCATTAATAAAATACCCTTTTAAATATTTAGTAAAAAGTTTTTTATGTATCTTCCAGTTGTGCCATTTCCATGCATTTAACCAAAAGTGAAATGTCAGAACCAAATGCATTTAAAAAATGTACTTTTAAGTAATGGAACTCAAGAATGTCATAAAATATTGTAACTCAGTCTGTGGTTTCCTGTATTTGAAATCAGTGTGTGCTGTGTACCTGTATAAGTTATGTTGTGGGGCCCATGAGTACTCAGTCACATCCTACAATGTAAATGATTACGTTAAAGTTTAAAGACTTAATTAACCCCTGTGTTCTGTTCACATTTTGCACTCTTTGGTCCTGTTCAGCTCAATTGACCCGAGCCAGGATAGCGGCTCTGTAAAGAAATACAGACATTTAAATGAACATACACAATCCCTAACATATGTTGACTATATCTCAATCTTAAAACATATATTATTTATGATTAATGTTTGCACTCATTCCTACTCGGATGTCATGCCCACAGATTAAGAGATGATGCTGATCAACAGAGCTAAAACCCCTTTCCCACAAAAGCGGTTCCCGGGCCGGTTCGGACCAAGTGCCCAATTAAGAAACGGTTCTTCCTGTTTCTACCGCAGCGGGACAGGCTCTTGGCCCCAAAAACAGTTATCATCCGTCACCACTCAACTGCCCTTCGAGAACCAAGAACCAATACGTCACGCTTACGTCGGAGGCGGGTGGAAATTAACCTGAGCAATACAGTTTGTTGCGAGTACGGTGTTTTACAGAATAAAGTTGTTACAAGCAGAAGCGCTCAGCAATGTGACTAGAACGTGACCACACATACAAAACACACGTATATAAAGTCAGGCAACACTAACCAGGCTTAGTGTGATGCTGTTTATTTTTAACGTACTTTTAATGGCATCCGTTCGTTGTTATCTCCCATTTTGAAGAACAGCACCCTGCTTCAGCGGCATTCGTTTTCCTGTTGTGTTTTATCATAGCAGCTATCGGGTGGAATTGGTACATGGGCTACACAGGTTGCCATGTCAGACTATCACAAGTAAAATCTAATGAAAAATACATCTGTAGAAGACGGCTCATCATCAGGGGTATAAGAAGGACAAGGAGAAGGCCTGGCTTCACTCTGTACGTGCAGTTTTTTTTGGAGCATTTTGAATAACGGGGCATTTATTGTAAATGCTGAGGGGAGGGGAGCAGGGTTTACAGAGGGCAGTTATCTAGTGCAGTGGTTCCCAAACTTTTTGTGCCCAAGGCACACCAAAGGACAAGTCAAAATCTCAAGGCACACCTATTGTGCAAAATAGCCCTAAAACACGTGTTATCACTCATATCATGTAAAATATCTGTAAATGTGCATAATTATTTACTGATGCCAAATAAAATGTGACAAAGACAACTATATTACTCATGAAATATTTATTAACGAAATATTTCAGAAATTAATTTGAAACTTTATCAAATTAGGCTTCATCAAAGCAGCAACACACTCATTTAAACCAGTCAGGTCACAAAATAAAAAATTGTGGAGTCAGGCTTGGTGGTCTCCCATCTCGGCGCACAGCTGGGAGAAGAGGCGATTTCAGGGGCCTTGATTTGATGTAATTCACCATCTGCACAGCCTGATTCAGCACCTCAGTCAACTCCGGGGGCATGGTTTTGGCAACTAATGCCTCTCTATGCAAAATGCAGTGGTTTGTCACGATATGTGGGTTTTGTGCTCTCACCTTAGCAATAAATCCTTTCACTCTCCCCGTCATGCTTGCCGCACCATCTGTGCAAAGACTGACGCACATATTCCAGGTCAGACTGTTCTCTTTTAAATAGTTATTAGTTACCCTGAATATTTCTTCTCCCGTAGTATGGCTTTCCATTTCTTTGCAAAAAAAACGTCTCTTTGATAGAGTCAGCATTAGGGATGCCAGCGATTATTCGATTTTTCGAATATTCGTTACAGTCTCCATAATCGAAAATTATTTTTAAAATTCGATTTTATTTATATATATTTTTATTATTATTTATGTTTTTTTTTTTTTTTCTGGCTTAGTTTCAACCAAAATATAGACTAATGCTAATAATAGTAATAGTATTAATAATTGTAAATGGCCATGGGTCACACCACCAGTTTGTTTTACTGTAAACTTGGAGGAAGAGTGCAGACTGCTGCTGCCTGCTGCAGCCTGCTACACACCGATCGGCGAGGGGTGGGGGTGGATCTTTCAGAATTATTTTTTAAACGAAATCCCTTGTTAACTTCATCTGAGAAGGTTCTGCTGGGCGGGCAGTATAGCAGCACTGGAGCACTACTCTGGTTTGCAGTGGCGTTTTATATGTACAAAAGTGGTGGGGCACAAAAAACTTAGATGTCTATATATAAGCTTCTGCAGTGACGTGCAGTGAGGTTCATGGCTGGTGAGGCACTGGCACTGACTCTTCAGGTTTACAAATATTATATTTTGACCTAAATCAAAATATAATATTATTTTCAAAATCTTTTTTTGTCTGATGTTTCGATTAATTTAAACAGACAGTTCAACAAAAGGATACCCAAAAAATGTAATTTTATCATTAAATATTGAATTGTTCTCTCTTAGTAAGATCCCATTTTCAATAAAATTGCGGTCTTACCTTGACTTGAAGATGAAGTCCATTTGCCTATCCTTCTGGACAAAAATTTCTATAACTTTTTTGTAAAAGTCCTCCTTATCTTATTTACTTGTAGTTTCAAAAGTCTATCATAAATCTAATCGATAGATATTATCCGGCTGAACAAAATGTGCATTTATCTAACAGGTACGTTTCCCACAGATCTTATTTCGAGCTATTTTAAAATCCTATGGAGAAACCTCATTGATTTTTTGCAGCTTACTTCCTGGTTTTAGGACGGTCACTGCAGCTCCTCTTCACACAGCACACTTTTCGCGGCACACGTACTTACAGCCAATCAGCTCTGAATTATGTGAGATGACGTATGGTGGGGATGGCAGCTCTGTGCCCTATGGTCTTTTTTTTTTGCCACACACATACATTGAAAAATACTCTGAGCATGCGCAGTGTAGTTTTTAGAGTCACCGTTCACTTTGACAGTGAGAGGGTGGGGCATGGTCAGGTTTTGTCCCAAATGGCTCAAAACGGCACTGTAGACACTAATTAGAAGAACACAGACTAAAACAGCAATGTACAGACGAATCAGATGATTAAACATGACCTTAAAATATATTTTATATATTTTTTAATTCTTTTTTTGCATCTCTTTGCATTTTTGTAATCATTATGTGTAATACTTTCTGCTGACACTAGGTGGGGCTGTGCCCCACCTGCCCCTAATGACCAGTCGCCACTGCTGGTTTGATTGTTGACATGTTACAAGAGCCGACCCACCCTCTTATTGTATATCAGTTACTGATTGAACGCTGCAGCTGATCTGATACTTCTGAAACTTACTGCAGTTTCACACCGGAGTGAACACTGATGAGAGGTTAAACTCAAGATCATCACTCTAAAGTTCTGTATTCGATTTGTTTTCTGATTTAAGATCTATTTAAAGGTATGTTTTAAATGTAATGTTAACAAAAAAAAAGAGCACAAACATCTGTCTTCATACAATAGAAATAATTGTTCTATTCATGATCTGTGATATTTCTCCCATTTACTTTTACGTACAGGCCTACAATTTAATGCTGAGGGTGTAGGGGAGTTTGTCTGTCAGAATCAAACTTATTAGGGTTAGTAAGCTTGTAATAGGCTATAGGTTATTGTTTGCAGGTGTGGTAAACAGGCAACACAATGCTTCTTCTTTTAATGTCCTCAACTCGATCATTAATCCCTGTGATGTTTCTTCTATTGTCCATCGACTACTCTCTGTGATAAGTTTCTTACATTTTTTATTGAAAAAGTATCTGCTCTTAGGCTAGCCCACACTAGTGCTACCCCAGATCCTGCTCCTTTTCTGTGCCCTGCTGTCCTCGACCACTTTGAGCCTGTATCCCTCTCTTCTCTCTCGGATGTAGTCAAGCACCTGCGGCCGACAAACTGCACCTCAGACAGCATTCCCTCTCGCCTTCTCAGAGATGTTTTTGATCAGTTGGAGCAAGTATTTTATTACTTATAAATACCTCTCTTAGCTCAGGATGTGTCCCAGCTGCCTTCAAACATGCCGTGGTTAAGCCACTACTTAAAAAGAAAAATCTCGACCCTCCATTCTCGCAAATTTTAGGCCCATCTCCCAGCTACCTTTTTTATCAAAAGCCCTGGAGCGAGTAGTCTACGCCCAGCTGCAGTCTTTTTTAACCATCCATGGAATCCATGAAAAGTTTCAGTCTGGCTTCAAACCCATGCACAGCACTGAAACAGCCCTTTTAAGAGTTTTTAATGATCTGCTCCTAGCCGCCGACTCAGGTAGCCCAGCTGTCTTGGTGCTGTTAGACCTGACAGCTGCCTTCGACACTGTGGACCATAGCATCCTGCTGTCACGGCTTGAACAGTCCGCTGGCATCACAGGCTCTGCCCTTGCATGGTTCAGGTCCTACCTGACAGACCGTAGCTTCTCAGTAGCTAGGTGCCTTCTCCTCAGCCATAGCCCCTCTTACCTGTGGGGTTCCCCAAGGCTCGATTTGGGCCCCATCCTTTTTCTACTGTACATACTGCCCCTAGGTTCAATTCTCACAAAACACAACATCCCTTCCACTGCTACGCCGACGATGTACAGATCTATCTGCCACTCAATTCAAATGTCAACTCATTACAGCTATTGATGGACTGCTTAGCAGAGATCAAATCCTGGCTGAGCCAAAATTTCCTCAACCTCAATGAGAGCAAGACTGAGGTTATCTTTTTTGGACCCCAACCTCTAGCCTCCCAGGTTGATATTCTGGGCTCCCTCAAAAATAATATCCTCCCCTCGTCACGAACCTTGGAGTGACCTTCAATAGCGCTTTTAAATTCGATAAGCAGGTCAGCAGCGTAGTCAAAACCTGCTTTTTTAAATACGACTATTGGCCAAGACCAAGTCGTTTTTATCTTTGAGGACCTGGAAAGGGTTATTAACGCCTTTGTTACCTCGAGGTTGGACTACTGCAACGCTCTGTACGTGGGTATGGACCAGGCGTCAATTAAACGCCTGCAGCTAGTCCAGAACGCAGCTGCACGTCTACTCACTGGCCACAAAAAGCGTGACCACATCACCCCAATTCTGGCCTCACTGCACTGGCTTCCAGTTCGGTTCAGAATTGATTTTAAACTCCTTTTATTTGTTTTTAAAGCACTAAATGGGCTGGCTCCGGCCTATATAGCTGAACTCCTCCAGCGCTACACCCCAGCCAGAGCTTTAAGGTCTGCTGACCAGCTGCTGCTGGTAGTGCCCAAGACCAGGCTCAAAACCCGAGGGCACCGAGCCTTCGCAGCAGCTGGCCCTAGGCTCTGGAACACTCTGCCCCTCCATGTGAGGTCGGCCCAGACCCTAGGGGTTTTTAAATCTACTCTTAAACACACTTCTTCTCCTGGCCTTTAGTCAGAGCGGAGCACGACTCCTGACTTTTCCCTGTGTTTTTTTTTAAATATCTGTTGTAATTTATTGTCTTTTATTGTGATTATAGAAATGTGTTTTTATGTGATTGTAGTTATTACATGTACAGCACTTTGGCCGACCAAAAATCGCTTTTAAATGTGCTTTATAAATAAACCTTGATTTGATTTGATTTGATTTGAAAACAACAACAAAGAGACTCAGATTTGATTTTTCCAATATTATACTGTTATTTAATAATCAGATTTTCATAAATATGTACATAACAGAATATATCAAAGAAGGAAAAGTCATAATCTGCAGAGTCAGATTTACTAAAACACTCGTCTGTCCTCCTTCTGGTTTTGTGCGCTTCATCTTTTTTGCCACCATTTAAAAAATAATCCTAACAGATTTTAATAATACATTATTTTACAATCCATGAGGGATCTTTTTTAATCGTCTCGTTCTCTGGGCCCAGGATGGCGACACCACACGTCCTCTGACCGACACCCAGATATCTGTGGGGGGAAAGCACCAAAGACACATGATTTATACTTAATTTGAACTCACAGATAGATGCAGAATGCTTCATTTTTTTAAATGTACTTTCTATCTGGGTTTCTTAACACAATTTGCATAAAAGTTTTTACCTCTCGGCGACCTCCACCAGACTTCTGTGAGAGACAGCGAAGAGCCTCTCTCTGTGACCCTGCAGCATCTCATCTGTGACTCCACTCAGGAAACGACCCATTCCTACAACACACCATTAACACACACATTAACACACACATTAACAAACACACACCATGGAACAAGTGTCTGGTTAACCTGTTAAGCACCTAGCCTGTTTTTCATGTTTCAGGCTCGAAAATGCATGCCCAAAACAAATGACTACAACTTAACTTCTAAAAGGGTTATATGAATAATTTATTTTATCAAAGCAAGGGTACATCTGTGAGTTGGATGTAGAAGTGTCAGAATCAATATAAATGTTTTTTATTTTAAAGAAAATTCAGATTTTACATAGTAAAAAACTGTAAATTATAGTGTCCGTCCAAAAATTCTTTTTACTTAGTGAAAACTACCCTTGGATGATGGGTTAGTAGACTAAAAACTTTAGGAATCCAAAGTACAACATATAATAAGTACCCTGTATCAAGATTGATGCAAAACAAGTGACATTTGACCTTTTTAGAGAGGTTTAGCCAAAACCACCCCACCTCTGAGGTGATTTGGGTGAAAATGTTTTTTTTTCTATATCTCTGGCCCCCCTTGCTCGATTTTGATGGTTGACACCTCTTTCTGACCGTTAGAGCCAATAGAATCGAAGGGGGAGGCTCCCTCTCACACACACTCATTGTAAAGAGAAAAGGTGGGGGCTGCGCGCATGTAAATCTAGGTTAGAGTGGAGCGATCTCTCCCTCTGGAATTTGGAAACGAAAAAGCAGTTTTATTGCTTATGGATTATCAGAAATCATTTCAAAGAGGACACAGATACATTGGATGAACCTATGGATTAACTGCAGCATCGTTTTTTTATCGTTTTAATGCCATTGAAGACCAGTTTGACCAAGGTAAGCCATGTTAGCGTTTCTAGCTACTTAGCTCCACATGTTATGATGTACGCTTTCGTTATAGCGTCGCAAATGTTTATCACTGAGTGTTGAGGAGGGCACCGTTAGATTCAGTGTCTCCAGGACACCAAAAACGAGTGGTTGGCTGTGCATCTAGGATAAGTAATAAGGGAGTTATTGTGAGTTTAAGTGCCGTTTTAGGTTAAATTGTTTCGCTCATGGTTAATTCAGAGGCTGAGTGCTAGCATTGTGTTTTTTTTTGGAAAAAATTATTAAAAAGATCAGTTAGCTGAGTTTCTTCCCGTTACATGGATATACAACATTCATAGTTTTATTAAATATTAAGATTCCTTAGACGTTGTTTCCTGCAAATGACGCGTTTATCCGCCCGGTACCGGGGGGGCCGTGCGTAACAGGTTAAAAGCAGCACAACAAAAAACGGTTCAATTTAAAAAAGGGATATGCACCCAAATTAAGGCTGCAATTAACTATTATTGTGTTCATTATGAAATGTTCATACTTTTTGCTGGATCAAATACTCACAAAGAAAGTGGTTTCTGTAAAATATCTAACCAAAAACCCTGAAATACTCATTCTAAAATGACATCAATTAGAAGAACTAGGTAAATACTGTAAATACGCCTCTGGCCACCAAAACAAAACATTTCTTTAGTCATTCAAACCCCCACTGAAAGTTTAATAATAACCTTTGAGACAAAACCTGGGTTAAAATCAGATTTTAAGAGGTCTAAAGATCTGAAGTTGTATTACAGCTCTCTATAATTGATATAATCAGGATAAAACCCTTTAAAAATAGTATGTCCAGTTGTTTGAACACAGTGGGGGTCTCACACACACAGACCATGTGTAAAAAAACAATTATAAAACCTTAAGATATTCATTTTAAAAAGACATAAACCATAATAAATAAATACCACGTTGCCTAACCAAAGTAAAACTGTTTATAGTTTACTATTGAATAGTTTCTCCGTTTTCCTTGGCACAGTTTGACTGACAGTTGCTGTGACGAAACCTCACAACACTGTAAGCTTAATAAGGTCGCATTCACACCTAATAGTCCGTTTTCAGGTGCGCACCAGACGACAGTTTGTTACATTGTTACATTTTTCAGAAGGTTCGGTTTGCGTTCACACCAAACGGACTATAAACTTTAAACACAAGTCATGTGCTCGGAAATGCTGTTCAACCATTGGTCAGACATTAAGGGGGTAAAAACGCAAATCCCGACAATTTCTACCGTAGCCTCTGCCATGGAGCATCGGCACTTTCGGCAGGTTATTTTCATGCTGCTGTTAATCTGGAGATCAACAGACTTTTGTGTATAGTTGACGGAACATTTTTACTGTTACGACACTGTTCAACACTTCATTCTGCTTCACTCTTTCACTAAACAACCGCGGATGTCTTCAAAATCTTTAGCGAAAGAGTCTTTCGCTAAAGATTTTGAAGACATCCGCGGCTTTCTTGTGACGCGTAAATACTACGCTTCCTATGTTTTGGTGCGGACTGCGTTCACACCAGCGATGAACCGCTCCAGAGTTCACTAGTAAGCGCTCCGAGACCACCTGTTTTAAGCGGACCAGAGTCCGGGTTGTTTAGTTCACTTCAGAGGTCTCGGACTGTGTTCACACCAACCCAAACGAACCGCACCAAGCGGGTAAACACACCAGGGTTCGATTCAACCGGACTATACAAGGCTGGTGTGAATGCGACCTAACACAAATGTGTATGAAACTAATGGTTTAAATCAAATGTTAAGACTAGTCTAAAGATCTAAACTCATAATTCAGCACTCTATTATTAATCTAATCACTCTAAAAACCCTCTGAAAGATTATGTTTCAACAACTGCAGATGATCATAAGATTTGATATTGAAAAGGTATCTGGTCCATCACGTTATCCAGTTGTTTCCACACAGTGGGGGTCTCACCTTTGCTGGCGGGGGCCACAGGTGAGTCCACGGCGGAGAAGACGGACAGTTTGGCCTCGTCGATGTCCTGCTGGGAGAAATCACCCGACTTGGCCCAATCGACGCCTCTGCGAAACGCTGAGAGGGTCTGCATGGAGTTCGGGTCCCTGAGAAGAGAGGAGAGGAGAGAGGAGATTTAACGTGAGGTCAACACACTTTGTTATAACCAAAATGTTAATCACAATTTAACAACGCCTAAGGTGTTCAACTGTCCAAAATCCTAAGATATGTATCCAACAAAACAAAGACGGAGGCATTCACATTTAAAAAGAATAAAACCAGAACATTAAATCTGAGTCTCCATGTTGTTGTTTTGTGATCATACATTTTAATTGGGTTTTTTAAGTATTACAACGTATAATGCTTTGCCTTTTCATATTTGTTTTAATCCATAATTCAGTATGACTTGTTTTTGAGAAATAAGTAGGACTTTATATTTGACACATTCTACACATTTTAAATTCTAAGTAGAAGATCTGAGTACTTGTCCCACCTCTGCAAGAGACTAATTGTTGCAGATGTAAAACCGTCCTCTTCTACCTCACCCCTTCATAACTGAGGTTAGCTATTTTTATGGCGTTATATCAACGGGTTACAGCAAGTAAAGAACTATTTATTTTTGGTGTCTATCTACGCTGGGATCTGAGTCCTGATCTGAGTCCTGGATTTGAGTCCTGTATTTCGAGTCGTGGCTGAACCTGAGTCCTGAGTCCTGATCTGAGTCCTGATCTGAGTCCTGGATTTCGAGTCGTGGCTGAACCTGAGTCCTGAGTCCTGATCTGAGTCCTGAGTCCTGATCTGAGTCCTGTATTTCGACTCGTGGACCTGTCTCTGTGGTCCTGCCTGACTCGCATCATACTACTTCCCTGATGGCTCCCACAGGATTGTTGACATCCTCGTGGATTCATCTTCTTATTATAGACACATGCACAAGGTTCATGGCCTATTGTTTTGGGATATTTGTGGGAGTCAGGTGGTCCGTGAGTGTTTTTTTATTGGTTAAGTGTCCTTGGTATGAAAGAGTTTGAGAAACCCTGGTCCACACAACTGTGAATAAAAGGTATCAGTGCGTTGATCTGCTCCCACCTGTATGAGTAAAAGGAGAAGAGTCCGCCTCCCATCCTGGCTCCGCCCCCATAAGCCCCGCCCTTCTCCCGGATCTCTCCGTGGAGAAACTTCGACGTCATCATCCTCGCCAAGATGCACAGACTAGAAGAAAGAAGAGAGAGAATGTTTTTACAGAAAGGAATAAGTTATACCAGCGGATCCCAAATGCAAGACATTAGGATTTGTGTGGAAACATTTCATTATTAAGATTTATTATTTTTTATTTGAACCTCCTTTCCTTTCTCTTTCTCGATCCTCCTTAGCAACGGTCATTAGAGTCCTTGACAGCGGTCTGTTCTACTGGATTAACAACGTGTCACATGTTCTGAATTGACCAATCAGAATCGAGTATTCAACTAAACCTCCGTATTGTTTATGGTTGAATGTGGGCCGCGATTTTTTATAATAATAATACATTTCATTTATATAGCACACTTTAAAAACAACGTCATCTCAAGGTGCTTCACAATGCTATAAGGAGAAAATAATAAAACAAATAAAATAAATAGTTATCTAAGGAGTATATTGAATAAAATATGGTAATATAGCATAAAAGGTTAGAATAGAAAACTCTTATACTAAGTTATACTAACTGTAGAAATAATCATTCAACTTTAATCTTCCTTCCTCTGGATATGTTGTGTTTGTTTACCTGGCGTAGTCCTCGTGGGCGAACGGCACCGTGCGGATGCTCTCGCTGATGAAGTTGATGGGGAACGGCATCTGGAAGAACGTCTTCATCTGACACGGCTGGAAGTTCACCTCCTGGAGAGAGAAGAGAGAAGAGTTGAAACACGCACTGATTCATCCGGATTCAAAATGTATTTATCAAGTAGGATTGCCACATGTAAACGGGACGTGGTCTTAGGAAAAGGTCTAAAGAAAATATGACAAATGCAGGTGTTTACATGATGTTAAAGGTGTAGCATCATTTAAAACAATACGCTGAAGGCATTCATATCTTTCATCATATCGCAATAGTGTTATCTAAAATATTAGCAGAATACAAATCAATAGTATGGTTTCAATAAAATCTTGTTGCTTCCTTAAGCACATTTTTTCAATATTTTAGATTTGACATTAAGGTTTAGATTTATTTTAAGATTTTTTAAGATTTAAAGGTCCCATGTCATGCTTTTCCGGTTATTACCCGTCCCCTTGTGTTATGAAGGTTTGTCTGCATGTAAACGGTCTGCAGAGTCACAAACCCTCAAAGTACACCCTGTAGCGAGTAAAACTCTAACACAGAGAAGACCTGTCTATGCTGCCCCAGAACGCCTCGTTGGATTTCTCTTTTTCCATTTTCTTCTTCCGGGTCCTTTTGACATAACGAAGTCCAAATGGACCAAATGGCGGTGTCTCGCAGACCCCACGCAGCAACCAGGAAACGACACCAGTAATCCAGCTCACACTGTCCCCCCTCACAGCAGCGAGCCCCACAGACCCAGACCCCACGCAGCATTCTCATCTGTTTGTCATTATGGTGTCATTTCCTGGTTGCTAACAAACACCATTGTAAACATAATCACTGATGTTCAGCTGTAACGGTGGAGGACTCATCAGAACAGAGTGGGCGAGCTGACCAATCAGATCACAGTGGGCTCAAGGGAGGGGGGGGGGGGGGCAGGAGCTCCAACAAGCCGTGTAGGACAGAGAGAGATTACACATACTATACAGAGATGCTGTATGAGAAACCAATGTGAGTTTGGAACATTGAACAATGTAAATCTATTCTAGTCGACCTCAACAATGGAATTATGATCAGTAGAAATGGCCATGACATGGGACCTTTAAAGGTTTATTGTCATGTCATATACATAATAAATAAAGTGTAGTTATCAGGTGTTTAATAGTCTTATGGTATTTAATTGAAACCGTTTTAATGTTCCTTAATCATCAGAAACTCCTGTTGTTTATAGTTATTAAAGCAAAACAAAGGCATTCATATAAAGATGAAACATAAATGCTTAAAGCTGGTTTATAATTAATTAAACTAACTCACAGAGATGAGTTTCCTGCTCAGCCCGGATCCACCCTGCGGATCCAGAGGCCTCTTTAGGGAAGGAATACAAAAACATGTTAGTAAGCTAAACAATAATATCATTTTATCATTTGATCATGATCACCAACATAACAAATACTCTGACTTGATTTGTCCAGTTTTCCTCTCAAAGCCTCACCTCGATAATATTACTTCTGACAGGTTTGCGTGTCTTTCTGTTTCCAGAGACGTCCTTCATAAAACTCTCCAGCTGAGACACTGAGTCGGACATTTTCTGTGGAGTCGTGTTGATTGCACACCTTAAAAGATAAGAATACAATTTGATTCAAGTAAAACAAGCATACACACAGGCATCATATCACACACAAGCATCATATCACACACACACACATCATCATATATCACACCACCACAAGCATCATCATATCACACACACACACAAGCATCATCATATCACACACACACACACAAGCATCATCATATCTCACACACACACAAGCATCATCATATCTCACACACACAAGCATCATCATATATCACACACACACACACAAGCATCATCATATATCACACACACACACACACACACACAGCATCATCATATATCACACACACACAAGCATCATCATATATCACACACACACACAAGCATCATCATATATCACACACACACACAAGCATCATCATATATCACACACACACACACACACACAAGCATCATCATATATCACACACACAAGCATCATCATATATCACACACACACACACAAGCATCATCATATATCACACACACACACAAGCATCATCATATATCACACACACAAGCATCATCATATATCACACACACACACACAAGCATCATCATATATCACACACACACAAGCCTCATAATATAAAACACACACACACATCTAGTGATGTGTCAGTCGCGAACGAGCCGATTCTTTTGAACGGCTCTTTGGTACGAACGAGGGGAACCGAGTCCTACTTGGTGAGAGCCGTTCTTGTTATCGTTCAATCGTTGGTCCGCACTCACTGCCTGCCAAAATCAAATTGATTTTGTTCTCCAAACGTATTCTGTGAAGACCCGCCCCTACTCTGATTGGTAGGTTTCAGCACGAGGAGTGAGATGGGGTGGGTCTTAAGGGAATACGCGAGAGAGAGAAGTCATAACAAGTGGTACAGGACAGGTAGACGACGTGTTTTTCGGATGGAAAATGAGCCAAACGCGAAAACGCAGCAGCATTTGGATGCACTTCAACCAAAACCCAGGCAGTGATAAAGCGCACCATTTGTAAAGGCAACATATCCTTTAAAGCAGGGTCAACAAATAATCTCCATCGCCACTTAAAAACACAGTATCTAATATTAAGAGTTGCATGAATTTCATTCAAGGCAAGGCAACTTTATTTACTTAACACATACAGAGGGTAAATTCAAAGTACATTCACTGACATGATGACATGGATATGGCGCCACCTTTTGTCATGTTTGCAATGCTGATTATTGACATTAGGTCTGGCAATACAGTCAATCATTATCCTGGTGATTATTTCGCAGATAAACCTAGTAACCCCGCCCCTTTAAAAAAACGGCTCTTTTGAACGGCTCTTTGAAAGGAACGGAGCCATAAGATCCGGCTCCCTTCAAAGAGCCATAATTCCCGACACATCATCATATATCACACACACACACGCATCATCATATCTCACACACACAAGCATCATCATATATCACACACACACAAGCATCATCATATATCACACACACACACAAGCATCATCATATATACACACACACACACAAGCATCATCATATATCACACACACACACACACACACAAGCATCATCATATATCACACACACAAGCATCATCATATATCACACACACACACACAAGCATCATCATATATCACACACACACAAGCCTCATAATATAAAACACACACACACATCTAGTGATGTGTCAGTCGCGAACGAGCCGATTCTTTTGAACGGCTCTTTGGTACGAACGAGGGGAACCGAGTCCTACTTGGTGAGAGCCGTTCTTGTTATCGTTCAATCGTTGGTCCGCACTCACTGCCTGCCAAAATCAAATTGATTTTGTTCTCCAAACGTATTCTGTGAAGACCCGCCCCTACTCTGATTGGTAGGTTTCAGCACGAGGAGTGAGATGGGTTGGGTCTTAACGGAATACGCGAGAGAGAGAAGTCATAACAAGTGGTACAGGACAGGTAGACGACGTGTTTTTCGGATGGAAAATGAGCCAAACGCGAAAACGCAGCAGCATTTGGATGCACTTCAACCAAAACCCAGGCAGTGATAAAGCGCACCATTTGTAAAGGCAACATATCCTTTAAAGCAGGGTCAACAAATAATCTCCATCGCCACTTAAAAACACAGTATCTAATATTAAGAGTTGCATGAATTTCATTCAAGGCAAGGCAACTTTATTTACTTAACACATACAGAGGGTAAATTCAAAGTACATTCACTGACATGATGACATGGATATGGCGCCACCTTGTGTCATGTTTGCAATGCTGATTATTGACATTAGGTCTGGCAATACAGTCAATCATTATCCTGGTGATTATTTCGCAGATAAACCTAGTAACCCCGCCCCCTTTAAAAAAACGGCTCTTTTGAACGGCTCTTTGAAAGGAACGGAGCCATAAGATCCGGCTCCCTTCAAAGAGCCATAATTCCCGACACATCATCATATATCACACACACACACACACACTCACTCACAGACACACACATAAATAACGTATAAAAAAACGTATTATGCTTTTTCTTGAATAATAATTATTTGTGAAGTGTAATTTATTTAAATGACACTTCATTTTTTCACTGCTCTTTCCCGTTAGCCAGCGACAACGTTTTTTCAAGTCTCTCCTGAGGCACATTTATGCTGCTTTAGTCAAGATCATTGTACATATTTTATACAAATATCCTTATTTTTGAACTTGTGGTGTCATATTGTCTGTCCTTTTCCCAGGGAGGAGCTCCGTCTCCCTTTGACAGAAACTTTGGCACTAAAGTAGCCGCTAAAGCCGTTCAGTGGATCTCACGGACGCTCAAGGACTCTTACAAAGGAGGTAAGACGAAACATGATGAGACATTTAGTTCCTTTTATTTCTGGTCTGTGTGTGAGTGTGTCTTGCCTTAAAGCTCACCTATTGTGCAAAATCAACTTCTTCATGTCTCTTCTACATCAGCATGTGTCCCCTCTTCTTCATGTCTCTTCTACATCAACATGTGTCCCCTCTTCTTCATGTCTCTTCTACATCAACATGTGTCCCCTCTTCTTCATGTCTATTCTACATCAACATGTGTCCCCTCTTCTTCATGTCTCTTCTACATCAACACGTGTCCCCTCTTCTTCATGTCTCTTCTACATCAACACGTGTCCCCTCTTCTTCATGTCTCTTCTACATCAACACGTGTCCCCTCTTCTTCATGTCTCTTCTACATCAACACGTGTCCCCTCTTCTTCATGTCTCTTCTACATCAACACGTGTCCCCTCTTCTTCATGTCTCTTCTACATCAACATGTGTCCCCTCTTCTTCATGTCTCTTCTACATCAACACGTGTCCCCTCTTCTTCATGTCTCTTCTACATCAACACGTGTCCCCTCTTCTTCATGTCTCTTCTACATCAACACGTGTCCCCTCTTCTTCATGTCTCTTCTACATCAACACGTGTCCCCTCTTCTTCATGTCTCTTCTACATCAACACGTGTCCCCTCTTCTTCATGTCTCTTCTACATCAACATGTGTCCCCTCTTCTTCATGTCTCTTCTACATCAACATGTGTCCCCTCTTCTTCATGTCTCTTCTACATCAACATGTGTCCCCTCTTCTTCATGTCTCTTCTACATCAACATGTGTCCCCTCTTCTTCATGTCTCTTCTACATCAACATGTGTCCCCTCTTCTTCATGTCTCTTCTACATCAACATGTGTCCCCTCTTCTTCATGTCTATTCTACATCAACATGTGTCCCCTCTTCTTCATGTCTCTTCTACATCAACATGTGTCCCCTCTTCTTCATGTCTCTTCTACATCAACATGTGTCCCCTCTTCTTCATGTCTCTTCTACATCAACATGTGTCCCCTCTTCTTCATGTCTATTCTACATCAACATGTGTCCCCTCTTCTTCATGTCTCTTCTACATCAACATGTGTCCCCTCTTCTTCATGTCTCTTCTACATCAACATGTGTCCTCTCTTCTTCATGTCTCTTCTTCATCAACATGTGTCCCCTCTTCTTCATGTCTCTTCTACATCAACATGTGTCCCCTCTTCTTCATGTCTCTTCTACATCAACATGTGTCCCCTCTTCTTCATGTCTCTTCTACATCAACATGTGTCCTCTCTTCTTCATGTCTCTTCTTCATCAACATGTGTCCCCTCTTCTCCATGTCTCTTCTTCATCAACATGTGTCCCCTCTTATTCATGTCTCTTCTACATCAACATGTGTCCCCTCTTCTTCATGTCTCTTCTACATCAACATGTGTCCCCTCTTCTTCATGTCTCTTCTACATCAACATGTGTCCCCTCTTCTTCATGTTCTCTTCTTGGTGTTTGGAGCCAAACACTTCAGAGACATGTTTTGTATACATCTGAGACCTATAATATATTGATGTAAACAGTATCTTAGGGGACCTTTAACCTCCGGCTCTCTCTCCCTCAGGGCGGGTGTTTACTAACTCGGAGGACACGGCCTGTCTGCTGGGGATGCGCCGCAGAGCCATGGTGTTCCAGCCCGTCTCTCAGCTCAAAGACGAGACTGACTTTGTGTAAGAAACACTTTCACTTTGTAGCAATTCAGCTCCTGTAATTAATTGTACGACAAAGTGACTTGTAAAAATGCAGTATGTGAAAAGTGCAGTATTTCTAAACATTTTTAAAAAGATTATGTCGAAAATATCATGAAAAAGTCCTTATATCGTCTGTCAAAAATGTTAATACAATAGTATGTTGAAAATATTATACAAATGCGTAGTATAGTTAAAGTATGTTGAATAATTTTAAACAGTTCATAGTAGAGGCTGTCCAAAATATCAAAATAAATCATAGTCGAAGTATAGTTGTCAAAACAGATATCACAATATATATCATCACAGGTAGAGTGAGTGAGTGAGTCTACAGGGGTTTATTTATTATATATATTATATAATTTATATAAAATCCTCTTGTCTCCTCAGCCACAGGATCCCTAAGGAGCAGTGGTGGCTGAAGCTCCGCCCCCTGATGAAGATCTTAGCCAAATACAAGACGAGCTACGACGTGTCGGACTCGGGTCAGCTGGAGCACGTGACCCGCGTCCGACCCAAAGAGAGCAAACCCTCCGAGAACATCTAATGATCAGCTGACGGAGGAGACGTCCAATCAGAGAGCAGCTTCACTGGAGAACAGCTGCCGGAGGAGACGTCCAATCAGAGAGCAGCTTCACTGGAGCTCCTCCCCAGCGACCACTGATCGACTGCAAATTAATTACAGATAGTTGGTGATTTTAAAAAGTCCGGGCACTATTCAGAAGGGAGCTTGTATTTTTGAGATGAGGGAAATTTAGCTGATTAAATGTAAAGATTAAACGGTATTTGGAAAGGAGCTCTTCTTTCGTAGCTAGAGCTAACGTTGTAACTTCTCCTAGATCCACAATCAACGTTATTATAGACTTTAATATATATATACCACTCCTTGTTATGTACTGTAAGAGTTTTAGTCGTGAAACTGTCACTATGTCACACAGCTGAGCGTAAATCATGTGGCGAGAACGCTGAGGTCATGCTTTTTAAGTCCAGATTTTGTCACTTTTATTATTTTCTTTAGCACTTTAAGCCTCATATTTAATTTAATATCCTGAAGCTGCTTTTAATGATATAAGATATGCCACGAGGGTCACATGCTGTCAATATAACGCCTGCTAAATGTGTCTACCATCATGAAAATCTGAAGTTTAGTGCGCCTAGATGACAGTGTGTGTGTGTGTCCTATCACCTGCTAAGTGTGTGTGTGTGTGCGTCTTATCACCTGCTAAGTGTGTGTGTGTTGTGGTGTTACCAGTTTATTTTAAACATTGTCACAGCTCACAGGATAGGTACCTGTCAGCCAATGAGACAGATGTTTATTTCCATTCAACTCTCTGGTTGGTCTGGTGTCTTGCCACTGTTGCATTCACTGAACATGGGAAATTACAATCCTGCCGTCCTCTCTAGTGTCATGATGAGGTTCAGGTAAAGCACGGTTAATGTAACGGTTATTGACTCAATAATATAATACATGACTTTGAGAGTAGGCAATCTAGGCATATTAACAAAATTAATTAAACATACTTATCACGGCGACGGTGTACTGAGATTATTATGATTTTTTTCCTTTTTTGTTGTTGCTAGGGGGCCCCTAGTGGCTGCGGGGCCCTAAGCGGCCGCTTATGTCGCTTAATGGACGTGTAAAGCCTGCTGTTGATGTAGTTTGGAGAATGTCTGAAACTTGTATGCAACATTTTACGTGTGTGTGTGTCCTGTCACCGAGTAATAAAACATGTTTTGTGTGGAAAGTGTTTCAGTGAGATCTTGTAACTTTATTTTTTGCTTATGGGGTCGTCACCTTTCCAAAAACGTACCTTGAAGGTTATTTGCAATGTTTTAGTTTGTGGTGCAAATAACACACATATTGTTAAAGGGAGAACAAAAAAGACATTATGGGCTATTGTAGTCATTGTTGACCAATGTAGGCGGTACTAATTAGTATGAATCAATTAACTGCTACACATACAAGCACAATCAATAAGAAATGATCATGCTTCTCATCAAAATAAATATTTTCCTGTGGATTTTAGATATGAATTCAGAAGCTTAGTAACAAAAAACATTATTCAATTAAAATAAATCCAATATTGAAACACCTCCAGAAGAGTGTTTGCACTGGTGATTTGTGTTATTTAAAGGTCACCTATCATGCTATTTTTAGGCAATAGCATAGGTCTCAGATATATAAAAATATATAAATAACATGTCTATGAAGTGTTTTGCTCAAAATACCAAACAGATCACCCATTCTAGCCATGCCTCATATCCCTCTATTTCACTTCCTGTTTCAAAAGTGCTGATTTTGGGTATAAAGCTTTAAAAAAAAAAAAAAAGGAGGGGGCTGAGCTCATGCGGGAGATTCTACCAGCAGATACTTCGGTGATGAAACGCCGTATCATGGATTATCAAGGATTATCTCTGAAACAGTATGGAGCTCAAAGGCTTTCTCTCTTGCCGGTTATACCACAAGGTGAGTTCCTTTTTATTTCCTGCTTCTTCACACACATGCTCTCCAGTACAGGTTAGCTCTGAGTGTTAGCGATGCTAATGGAAACACCGACCATATTACGTCCAAAACAGTCGGGCATTGTTTCTGATAGCAACGTTTCTGATAGGGCTGTGGGTCCACATTTCAGATATTACGTAATATCGGACGCAAATCTGTATCAGCTCCGTTGTACCCCGTTTTTAGAGATTTGTGTACGGAGGAAAGAGAGAGGGTTTTATTTTCTGACGCTGCGTGTCATCTTTATGTATAAAAGACATCAAAAGTGCATTTTGCATGATTGGTCCCCTTTAAAGCATATTATTATCCCCGTTTGATTTAAATGAGTTTTACATAAAATAAGTTTCTTATATTATTGCAGAAGAATAAGAAAGAGTCATTGTATTGTACGTAAAAAATTGGAGGACAAAAGTATTCTTATATGTAGAAGTCAAAAATATTTAAAAAAGGTCATAATACCGTGTTGAAAAATGTGATAAAGGGTGTTTCTCAATGTCGAGGAAGGCTGCTCCAGAGCCACTAGTTCAAGGATGCTACGTAATCGAAGGACTGTTCCAATGTCCAGGACCCTTGGAATTCTACCGAGGCCGGCGTCCTTCGTATCGGGAAATTTCGAGGCTGCACATGTGTATCCTCCGCGGTCTTACACACCTGCACACCTGTTAGCCTGTTCCACCATTCTTTGTTTTCCGAGGCTAGGAAAGATTCTTGCATCGCTTTAGAAGGACCTGACTCGGAGGGACATGTCCTACCAAGGAAGCGTCCTCGACATTGAGAAACACCCATAGTGTAGTACGTTGAAAGTATCATGAAAAATGTAAAGTATAGTATGTCGAAAAATATTGTATACGTGTTAAAAAATAAAACAAAAGTCATAGTATAGTGTGTCGAAAATGTGTATAATATAAAGTCAAAGTCCTACTTATGTCCCAAAAACAAGTCATATTGTATTATATTCAAAGTCATAGTATAGTATTACAGTAATAGAAACATCTGTTTAAGTAGATTAAATCTAATTGTGACACACCATTTTAGGAGTGTTTGCACTAGTGACACCCAATTAAAATACTTTTATGAGCACACAACAACAAGGAGACTCAAATTTGATTTTCCAATATTATACTGTTATTTAATAATCAGATTTTCATAAATACGTACATAACAGAATATAAAGAAGGAAAAGTCATAATCTGCAGAGTCAGATTTACTAAAACACTCGTCTGTCCTCCTTCAACCAATTCCAACGATCATTGAAGAGCTTCTTCAGTTTACCGCATCATTTATGAGAAGACAGTTCATAACAATAACACAACATATTCGAGGTGGTTTTCAATAACATATCCGTATTTATTTATTTCTCCAAGTTATGTTTTGTGTGTACTGAGGAGTCTCAAACAGGCGTTTGTTTAACCTCTTAAGCCCTGAGCCTGTTTTTCAGGTCTCAGGCTCGAAAATGACATTCCCAGAACAAATGACCATATCTTCCCTTCTAAAAGGGTTAAATTAATAATCTTTATTCTCAAAGTAATGATAAACCTGTGAGTTGGATGTAGAAAAGTCAGAATCAATATAGATGTTTTTTATTTTAAAGAAAATTCAAATTTTACATAGTAAAAAACTGTAAATTATAGTGTCCGTCCAAAATTTTTTTTTACTTATAGTAAAAGTACAACATATAATAAGTACCCTGTATCAAGATTGATGCAAAACAAGTTAAATTTGACCTTTTTAGAGAGATTTTACCTATCTCTGCCCCCCCTTGCTCGATTTTGATGAATGAAATCTCTTTATAACCGCTAGAGCCAATGGAATCGAGGGAAAGTTATATACACACCAAAACGTTAACAAATAAGGAGTGAGAGTGACGCGTTACCAAAACCGGAAGCTGCATACACTCTGGTGGCTACCATTAGCAGCTAACTTTTCCGCTCCGATTTTTGCATAAAAAATTGAGTTATGGATTATAAATAATTTTTTCAAAGGCACAGGTACATTATCAACCTATGGATCAACAGTTGTAGCATTTTTTTTTTTTCGTTTTAATGCCATTGAACACGTCTTTTGACCTAATTGACAGCTACGGTGAGAGATCTGCCGTAAAGCTCCGTAAAGGTACGTGTTGTGATGTCTGTTTGCTTCCCCTGTCGCAAGTTCGGATCGCTCAGTGATGATACTATACCTAAATAATCTGTGGAGTCTCAGCTTTAATCGGCTATATTGTATGTGCAGCTACGATAAGTAATAAGGGTATCTTTATCTTGAATTGTGTGCCGCAGTGCGTTAGAATTTTTTCGCTCAGGGGTCATTTAGACGCTTCTTATGAGACTTGTGTTTTGTTTTGGTAAAAATGGTTCATATCTTCAGTTAGCTGAGATTCTTCCCGTTAATCTGGTGCTACACATTAATAGTTTCATAAATGTTAAGAAGCCCTGAGACATTATCTCGAAAAAAAAACGGTGGGAGGGGTCCAATGGTGGGACCGCCGTGCTTAAGAGGTTAATCATTTTAAGATTGGCTTTAATACATTTTTGCATATTAATTCTTCATATATGATACATGTGAGGTAACATTTTATTTATGGTATTATTTTCACATGTTTCTCTCCATTCTTCCTTCTGCCAACGGTGTCGCAGTTTCTAATCTCTCCCATTTTTGTGCGTATGCATGGGTCCGAGCGTCCGTGGGGACCACACATTTTCCGGTCAAGTTTGTTTTTTATAAATCGTAAAGATTGTTTTGAAATTGGCGTACGCCATCTTTTGAGGTTTTTCAGGGTCCAACTTGCAGTATTGTGTACAACTAGCTAACGTGTAAACTAAACATCAACTCCCCACTGTGAACGTTTCCATTCTTCAAAGATTCAAAGGCTTTATTGTCATTGCATAGAAGCTAAAGTGTAGAAATGGAAATGAAAATCTTAAGTCCCAAGGTCCTACAACAATGCAACATAATATTTATAGGACATAAAACAATACAACAAAAAATAAATGAAAACAGTGCAAGAAACAGATTAGAATAGATTGAAAAAAATACAGCAGAACAATGTGCAATTAATGCAAATTAAGATGAAGTAAACTATATACATGTCAGAAGAAAAAAATACATTAAGTTAAAAGTTGCAGAGAATTTTGTGAGGGACCAAGTAAATACAAGAGTTTATATATGTAAATATATGTCATTGGATGGCCTCAGATCTACTTCATATAGTAAACAAGTCTCTTCACTCAGGTGTTTTTCCACAGACCCTGAAAACTGCAGTCATTAAAACGCTCTTAAAAAATTATAATCTTGATGCTTCAGTAATGAACAATTACAGGCCCATATCAAACCTGCCATTTCTAGGTAAAATCATTGAAAAAGTAGTTTTTCAACAGTTGAATTAATTTCTTGCATTTAAATAACTGTTTGGATGTGTTCCAGTCAGGCTTTCGTCCAAACCACAGCACTGAGACTGCTTTTGTAAGGTATTCAATGACATCCACTTAAACACAGACAGTGGCAGAACTTCAGTGTTAGTATTATTAGATCTCAGTGCTGCGTTTGACACTGTTGACCAGAACATATTACTAGACTGACTGGAAAACTGGGTGGGATTTTCGACAACAGTTCTAAATTGGTTTGAATCCTACTTAAAGGCCCGGACACACCAATCTGACAACAAAGAACTGACACAGACGGACCCCTCACTTCCGTTTCGCTTCTCATGCACTGATTCGCTAGCTGAACAGCCAACCAGAGTGATTTATTTTGCCGACTGCCCACCGATTCAAAATGTTGAATCGGCGGGTTTTCGGCCGAAAAGGCGTCGGCACGGCTGAAAAGACCCGACGGTGCGGGACACACCAATCTGAGTAGGGCGTGTCGACGCTCATCGTCGGCCTGACGCCCACCGACGCCGATAATCGGCCTGGTGTGTCCGTGCCTTTAAGGACAGAAAAAATGTGTTTCTATAGGTAACTACACATCTGAGTTGACAAATATGACATGTGGGGTACCTCAAGGCTCCATCTTGGGGCCTCTTCTCTTTAACATCTACATGCTACCACTGACTCAGATAATGAAAAACAACAAAATAAGTTACCATAGCTATGCTGATGACACCCACATTTACGTAACCATTTCACCAGGAGATATGCTCCAATTCAAACACTGAGTAAGTGCATTGAACAAATCAATGACTGGATGTGTCATAACTTTCTCCAATTAAACAAAGATAAAACTGAGGTAATGGTTTTTTTTGGAGCCAAGGCAGAACGTATAAAAGTTAGCGCTGAGCTTCAGTCTGCAATGTTCAAAACAACAGATAAAGCCAGAAATCTAGGTGTAGTCATGGACTCTGACCTGAGTTTCAACAGTCACATTAAAACAGTTACTAAATCAGCCTACTATCACCTAAAGAATATAGCGAGGATTAAAAGAATAATGTCAAAGCAAGATTTGGAAAAACTTGTCCATGCTTTTATTTTCAGTAGACTGACTACTGTAATGGTGTCTTTACAGGTCCACAAAAAATCAGATCCCTGCTGCTCGAGTCCTCACTGACACTAAGAAAGTGGATCACATCACTCCAGTTCTGAAGTCTTTACACTGGCTTCCTGTGTGTCAAATAATTGATTTCAAAATACTGCTGCTGGTTTATAAAGCATTGAATGGTTTAGGCCCAAAATAAATGTCTGACCTGCTGCTAAATTGAACCATCCAGATCTCTCAAGTCTTCTTCCTGTCCCCAGAGTCAGAACTAAACATGGAGAAGTTCAGTTTTATGCTCCAAATATCTGAACAAACTCCCAGAAACCTGCAGGTCCGCTGCAACTCTTACTACTTTTAAATCCGGCTGAAGACTTTTCTTTTTGCCGCTGCTTTTAATTGAACTATTCACATCTTACACTGCACTGTAACTTGTATTCATGTACCTGTGTTATTCATGTTTTATGATCTTTGCTTTTAAATTTGTGTTTTTAAATGCCATTTCGTAATATGTTTCTTAATGCTCTTAATGTCTTTCATTTTTTTAAAGCACTTTGAATTGCCTTGTGTTGAAAGGTGCTATATAAATAAACTTGCCTTGCCTCGCCTTGCCTTGTACATCCACCCACAAAGTTGGCAGAAGGGGGTACATTGTTTTCTTGTTTAGCTGCTTTTCAGATTATTAAGATACTCTGTATTCTAGTGTTGTTTTATTTAACAGTAGAACTCAGAAATGATTTGAAAGCTTACACAACATCTTTAAACATATCTATTTTACCTCATGTTGCAAACACAGATACGAGCAACAACTAAAACTGCTGCTCTGTATGCAATGCACACGCGCATGATGGCTGAGAGAAAGAGGAGCGTTGTGTGGAGCTATTTCACAACTGTCAATGAAAATTTTGCGAACTTTGATGTGTGCAAGAAGGCAGTTCGCTACTGTGGCCACTTTAGCTGATATGATCAAATGCACGAACAAGACCACATGCAGTAGTGGAGAGTTGGCAGGGCGAAGGGACTGCCAGTCGTCCAGGAGTAGATGAGGCACCATCAAGGGCCCCTCGGATGTGCCAAGAAGTGAGTGAGTGAACTGGAGTATCAGGACATCAGATAAAGAGACGCTGATCAACAGAGACTACGAGCTGCAATTCAAAGGCCTGGCTTCACTCTGTACGTGCAGTTTTTTAGTGGCATTTAGAAGAACAGAGGGCTCATGGCGTAACAGGTTAACTCCCATCCTGTCATGAACAGATAATGAGAGCTGCAGTTCAAAGTGTTGACTACAGTCTGCAGGTTTCCGTGGCATTTAGAAGAACAGGGCATTTCTTGTAAATGCTGAAGGGAGGGGGGAGCAGGGTCTACTGAGGGCAGTTATCTAAAAGTGAAAGGAAAATACATTCTAATGGACATTAAGGGTGTCAATCATTTGAGTCCCTGAATAAGAGGTTGAATGAAATCATATACATGAACATGAAAGCCTAGAGGGGAAATAAATGTCAGTAAATAAAGGATGGTCAGTTGAATCACTATTATGTTGTTATGAATCAGCCTGTCAATGTTTCTTATGAAAACACTTTGTCAAAGTTCAGGCTGCTGTAACAGTGTGGATCAGTCTCACACAACAGCTGCTGAAGGAGCTGGAGTCAAACTCTAAATTGTCAATTAAAAGTAGCATCTAAAATCGCATTCATCTGGACTGTGTGTCAGTGTCTGAAAATGAATCCTGTTTGTGCATTGACATTTCTGATATCCAATACAATGATGAGGTGCTCAGGCAGTTGCGGCTCCAGAGTATTTTTGTTGGGTAATCTATGGTAGGGCTAACCCATACAGTGGTGGGGCTCAAGTCAGTATTTGCAATGTAATTACATACACGCTATATCGCCCCCCTTGACAGTGAAACGCCACGCGTGAGGTTTCGATTATTTCCCTGTCTCAATACAAATTGAACTGGATGAAATAAAAGGCACATTTGTCTTGTAGTAAATAAAAAGGGCGACCTGGAGCCAATCCTGCAATTTCCCCACAGTGAAAGAGTTGACATGCTGAAAACCCGACCCCTGCAGGGGGTCTGGGGGGATTGTCCCCCAGGAGATTTTTTTAAATACTAACATAAAATACACATTCTGGTACTCTCTTGAGAAGAAAATAAATACATCTATTTCTACACGACATATTTAGTTTTGTGTGACTTTGTTCTGAAAGCTGAACCTGCTGCTCCTCACAGAGAGAAGAGGGAAGAGGCTGTGTGAATTACTTTACATTGTGGATAAGGGTAGCCCCCATTGTTCTGTGTGTCAAAATGAAAGACAGCCCACACACCTATCAATCATCAAACCGTGGGGTCTTATTTCATTACGTGTTGATTTCTATCAACACGTAATGTTGTATCGATGTATAGAGATGTACTACAGCAAAAGTATTCTCCGTCGGGAGTCGGACTTCCTGCAACAACACCACGTCGTTATCGTGATTCTGATTGGCCAGAAGACATTATCAAAGATGTTTATTGAGAAGACGATCACTACGTGAAAAAGTTTTCAAAACCGTTTCTAGTCTTCGGTATTTCCAGACAAGTGGCTACTGAAATCAATCTCACTAACTGCTGTCTGTGCAATTTACTCCCGCGAGTTGGCGGACTTATTTTGCTTACTTTAACATCATTTTTCATGGTGGGGCTAAGGTGGGGCTAAGCCATTTCTTGGTATGGCTGTAGCCTACCCCAGCCATACCCTGGCGCCGCCACTGTGCTCAGGATTGTGATGGAGGGGAAGACTGAAGCTGGGAAGAGCTCCACAGGGAACAGCATTATGGGAATCAGAACTTAAAATAAATCCCTTGCACCGTACACTACAATCTTCAATACAGCAAAACAACTTGACAACATTTGAGTCCCTGAATAAGAGGTGCAATAAAATCATAACATATGAACATGAAAGCCCAGAGGGGAAAGAAATGGAATTAGATAAATGAAGATGGTCATTTGTTCTGGGAATGTCATTTTCGAGCCTGAGACCTGAAAAACAGGCTTGGGGCTTAACAGGATAACTGTATAGGAAAGCGGTAAATCTTTTCTTTTCACAATCTCACAATTCTTGCAGCCAACAAGACAAAAAATGAGCAGAGGAAGACAGGATTGGGCCCTCCTCCGCAAGATTTCACGCCTGCCGAGGAGCTGGCCCTCAGCAATAATGATGGTCGGCCCTTGATGGTAGGGGTGGAAGGGGGGGTCTCTACTGACCCTGGTGGCAGCCGCTCCTATTAGAAGTATTCGATGTTCTCGCGTCCAGGAGAGGAGCTTAGAATGAAGAGACTAATGGAGTCTCCGAAAAGGTTCAAATTGGTGAGTTTAATTAAATGGCACGATGATACAACAAGCAGAGGGTAAGGGAAAAGACAAAGCCGGTGTTGTCTCTGGTGGCTGCAGCGAAGAAGGAGTCCTGAATTGTCCTCTGCCGTTCTCTTTTATACTCTCCTCGTTCCCTCCCGCTGTGTAGATAGGGGGTACGTCCTCCTCGGTCTTCGATGTTTGACATCGCGTAAAACAGAGGACTTTGACATTCTGTATTCCCTGTCTACTTTCTTAAGCCTCTTCTCCTTCTTATCTCTTTCATGACTTTCTATTTAATACCTTATAAACAGCTGTAAGTTAGTTTAAAACATTGTTCGCGACATGCTACGTACTGACCGGATATGAAGAATTTTCAGAAT
The DNA here is from genome assembly GCA_012861695.1 of Trematomus loennbergii. NCBI lineage: Eukaryota > Metazoa > Chordata > Actinopteri > Perciformes > Nototheniidae > Trematomus > Trematomus loennbergii. The sequence continues at coordinate 1,199,779 of JAAOOA010000048.1, forward strand.
AAAAGCTTGGCATTGAGACTTTGAGAACTTCCGGGTTTTTTCACAATAAACAGCTTTTAAAACTGACGATATATTTTAGACTAATTATGCTATTAACATTGATTTTAATTTCTAACACTCCCACTACAGTGTTATACAGGGTATGAGTCAGGAAGCTATAAACTGCTGGGATGCTATTAAAGCACAATTATATAATATATCTATGTTTGTGGGAGTTAAAACATGTATTTTATTGTTCTGCAGATGATGGGGATAATGTGGTGTTGCTGACATTGAAATAAAGGGGCTGGAAATTGAACACAAAAAGATTTTAATTAAAAAAGCCAAACTGGAGGTTGAAAAATTGGGGAAAGAAAGACAGGACCTTTTGTAACCTTCAGTAATTTATTTTCGAGTAAAAAAAGGTCCCCTATTATACTGTTTTTCATCAATATATTACAGGTCTCAGATATATACGAAACATGTCTCTGAAGTGTTTGGCTCCAAACACCAAACAGATCATTGCAGCATCCCATAATCCCCTCTGTTTCAGCCCTGTTTCCAAAGTGCTGATTCTCTGTCTGTTACTTTAGATGAAAATAAGGAGCCCCTCCCCACGCCCCTCTGAGAGAGATTTGGTTAAAACTTTCAGAATCTCTTTACACAGAGGGGACGCATATTTATGTATAAAACATGAAAAATAGGATTTTGCATAATCCTGACCCTGGTTTTGGCATGGGCCACATTACATCTGGTTTGTGGCCCTTCATCAGCGACAGGATACGGGTCATCAAGAAAGGCTGGCAGGCATAACCCCTGTCATGGCACTCCACTGAAGAGCCCTGAAGATAAAGGAGCATTTCCATAATAAGCACCACAAAAGGCAGTTTAAGAAGCACAAAACATTAAGAATGTACAGTTGCCATACCCTGCTCGAGTTTGTGACACAGTGAAGACTCCTATCTATCTATCCTAGAGTCATGGACTGACCCAGGCCATATTGCCTCAAGGCTCATGATGAAACACCTGTGGTCACATGTGGCCTGCAAAAGCATTTGGGGTTAACAATACTTCCACAATAAGAGCATCATAGTCAGTGTAGCATCAATGTTCTTTTGAAATGAGTCCATGTTATAGAGAAAGATAGTCCAAGTGTGAAACATGTACTGTGTGAATATTTAAATGTGTGAGTTCCTTTAATGACCCAGACTTCAATGTGTGTTCTCTAATAGCGCATTTCCACCACACGGTCGGCCTCGGCCACGCTCGGTACTGTTTGGCCGTGTTGGGCCTTAACAGGGCCGGCTCACTTCATGCTGCGCTTCCATTACAGTTTAGGAACTGGGGTAGTTACTATAGTAACGCAGTGTAGGCGGAGCCGTGACGTCATCTTCAATGAGAACCCCAGAAAAACAACACAGCCGTTAGCTGTTAGCACTCAGAGCTCACAGCTCCTCATATCTGTTCAGAAACTCGACAAAAGTTAAACAAGTACAAACCACAGACTGCCTGTGTCATGGTGAATACAGTCGCTGGTTTTTTTATGTCTGTATAGGCCGTTGTTGTGAGTGTGGACGGTCGGAGCATATATTGAGTTTAGCTTAGCCAATCTCCATTTAGAAAACACGCATTTTAAAAGGTTTTTCGCCTGCCGTCTGTCTGCAGACTTGTCAAAGCATTAATTCATGGTTTTTACTAACCGGTATCAGTATGTTGTTACTTCGGCATCATTTTGAAACGTGTATTACAATTAAATCACGGTCAAATATGTTCATCTTGTTGTAGTTGTAGCCTCCTTGCCAGCGATCCTCTCTAGTTTAGCATACTCAGCCCGACTCAGCCCTGTTTGTTGGCCCCGATAGAACCACAATTTTGTCGGGCCAGAAAGAGGTGAAAAAGTGGCCCCGGGCCGGGCCGGGCCGTAACTAGGCCTAGTGGAAGCGCAACCAAAAACGGGCACGGCACGACACGGCACGCTTAAACCGCGCTCCGCGCCATGGTGGAAATGCGCCATACGTGAATGTGGGAATACAATGATGAGGTGCTCAGGATTGTGATGGTGGGGAAGACTGAAGCTGGAAGAGCTCCACAGGGAACAACCTTATGGGAATAAGAACTTAAAATGAATCCCTTGCACCGTACACTACAATCTTCAATACAAGCAAAACAACTTTGAGTGGAAGTTTATATGATTCAACATGTGAGTTTAATTCCTAAGGAATTGAAGATCAATGTGTTTATATCAAAGCCCTGATGAAGGTTTTGAAAGTTTACAAGCTTATGAGTGCAGCATAATTGACATCCTGTCATGAACAGAGACTGAGAGCTGCAGTTCAAGGTGTTGACTACAGTCTGCAGGTTTCTATGGGATTTAGAAGAACAGGGGGCATTTCATGTAAATGCTGAAGGGAGGGGGAGCAGGGTCTACTGAGGGCAGTTATCTAAAAGTGAAAGGAAAGTACATTTTAATGGGAAATGTAAGGGTTGAGGGCTGCATCGTTACCAAACATCTGAAGTTTTGGGCCGTTTGGAACATATTCAATGGAGTTATGAGAAAACCGTGTTTGATGGCAAGCATTGTGTCGCCATGGTAACGGCATTAGATGACACCCCATAATATGCCTAGATGTGTTGAGGGCTGCATCATTATCAACATGTTACGTTTTGGGCCATTTGGAGCAGGTTAACTGCCACATCCTGTTATGAACAGAGACTGAGAGCTACAGTTCAAAGTGCTGACTACAGTCTGCAGGTGTTTGTGGGATTTAGAAGAACAGAGGGCATTTCTTGTAAATGCTGAAGGGAGGGGGAGCAGGGTTAACTGAGGGCAGTTATCTAAAAGTGAAAGGAAAATACATTCTAATGGGTAATGTAAGGGTATCAATCATTTGAGACCCTGAATAAGAGGTGCAATAAAATCATATCACATGAATGTGAAAACCTAGCGGGGAAAGAAATGGCAGTTTTAAAACATCCATGCCCCTTCCCACCAAACCAGTTCGGTTCTAGCTCCGTGCTTTTCTGGTTCTGAACTGGTTCTCCTTTTTAGTCCCAGTTGTGTTCCCAGCCGCTCACAACCACAACAATAGCGGACTGCATCGGGTTGATGCTCGTGTTGCTTTTAATAATATGAAGCCAGATTAGATTAAATCACTATTATGCCGAATGCTGAAGCCAACTGTCCATGTTTCTTTTAAAACACTTGGAGAGCTGTAGACTGCTGGAGGTGCAGTCAAACTGTAAATAACATGTAGCTCTACATGTCCATGTGATCTTGGGCAAGATACTTAACTACAAATTGGTATGGCCAACGTGTGTGAGTGTGTGTGAATGTTGGTCTCCCTGAGCACCTTGCATGGCAGCCTCTCACTCTGTATGAATGTGTATGAATGGCTGAATGTTGATATGTAAAGAGCATTGAGGGCTTATATCTCAAAAATATCATCTGTTCAATAAAAAAAGATCTGAACACATGAGGCTGTATTTCCCCTTGTTCTGTTTATTAAGGGAAGGATTTTATACTTTTTAATCTAAGAATCATCCCACTGTAGATGAACTTCAGACTGTGATATCAGCAGTGTGTGAAGTGTGGTTTGCTGCATGAAGTCGTATTTAAGGAAGTGTTGCTGCAGACTAACTTCACTTCTTCAGCTCAGCAGCAGACCAGCTCCTCCATCCATCACCAACTATGGCCAGAAAACGTGCCCAAAAGGTAAGTGAATACACTTTATTGTTAATGATGATTGCAACTTATCTCAATAGATATTTATAGATGGATATGTAGCTTGACATATTTCCTAATAATGAACAGATCAAAACAGTTAATACACAATTACTATTTCTTAAATTCCGAGCATTTTAAGAGCCTGGATGATTTTGCGAATGCGACACTGCTTTTACTTGCTTGCCTTACATTCTTCACAAGACTACATGAAACTTATTAAGAATAATTTAAGGGTAGCCAGTACGAATTTTCTTTGGGCTCCTGATTATAACTAAAGGCAACTTATACCCTTAAAAAAAATGTAAGGCACAAAATGGGGTAATTTGTAGAAATATGAAAGATAGAAATGAAACATGTTGTAAGGACTATTTGTAAAAAATGTTTTCTTATTAAAACAAATGCACAGCTAGAGGCCACTGCTGCACCATGTCAGTTCAGGTTGTACGCAATTAAGAAGTCAAACATCCAGGCAAGATTACCATTTAGTGTGAATTTAATTTCCAGTATTTTTGTTCATCATGGTGTCTACAGGAAAAAATGACCAGCTCCCCCCCTCACCAACTGTGGCCAGCAAACATGCCCAAAAAGGTAAGTGAATACACTTTATTGTTAATGATGATTGCAACTTATCTCAATAGATATTTATAGATGGATATGTAGCTTGACATATTTCCTAATAATGAACAGATCAAAACAGTTAATACACAATTACTATTTCTTAAATTCCGAGCATTTTAAGAGCCTGGATGATTTTGCGAATGCGACACTGCTTTTACTTGCTTGCCTTACATTCTTCACAAGACTACATGAAACTTATTAAGAATAATTTAAGGGTAGCCAGTACGAATTTTCTTTGGGCTCCTGATTATAACTAAAGGCAACTTATACCCTTAAAAAAATGTAAGGCACAAAATGGGGTAATTTGTAGAAATATGAAAGATAGAAATGAAACATGTTGTAAGGACTATTTGTAAAAAAGGTTTTCTTATTAAAACAAATGCACAGCTAGAGGCCACTGCTGCACCATGTCAGTTCAGGTTGTACGCAATTAAGAAGTCAAACATCCAGGCAAGATTACCATTTAGTGTGATTTTAATTCCAGTATTTGTGTTCATCATGGTGTCTACAGGAATAAATGACCAGCTCCTCCCTCCATTACCAACTGTGGCCAGCAAACATGCCCAAAAAGGTAAGTGAATACACTTTATTGTTAATGATGATTGCAACTTATCTCAATAGATATTTATAGATGGATATGTAGCTTGACATATTTCCTAATAATGAACAGATCAAAACAGTTAATACACAATTACTATTTCTTAAATTCCGAGCATTTTAAGAGCCTGGATGATTTTGCGAATTCGACACTGCTTTTACTTGCTTGCCTTACATTCTTCACAAGACTACATGAAACTTATTAAGAATAATTTAAGGGTAGCCAGTACGAATTTTCTTTGGGCTCCTGATTATAACTAAAGGCAACTTATACCCTTAAAAAAAATGTAAGGCACAAAATTGGGTAATTTGTAGAAATATGAAAGATAGAAATGAAACATGTTGTAAGGACTATTTGTAAAAAATGTTTTCTTATTAAAACAAATGCACAGCTAGAGGCCACTGCTGCACCATGTCAGTTCAGGTTGTACGCAATTAAGAAGTCAAACATCCAGGCAAGATTACCATTTAGTGTGATTTTAATTTCCAGTATTTGTGTTCATCATGGTGTCTACAGGAATAAATGACCAGCTCCCCCCTCCATCACCAACTGTGGCCAGCAAACATGCCCAAAAAGGTAAGTGAATACACTTTATTGTTAATGATGATTGCAACTTATCTCAATAGATATTTATAGATGGATATGTAGCTTGACATATTTCCTAATAATGAACAGATCAAAACAGTTAATACACAATTACTATTTCTTAAATTCCGAGCATTTAAGAGCCTGGATGATTTTGCGAATGCGACCACTGCTTTTACTTGCTTGCCTTACATTCTTCACAAGACTACATGAAACTTATTAAGAATAATTTAAGGGTAGCCAGTACGAATTTTCTTTGGGCTCCTGATTATAACTAAAGGCAACTTATACCCTTAAAAAAAATGTAAGGCACAAAATGGGGTAATTGTAGAAATATGAAAGATAGAAATGAAACATGTTGTAAGGACTATTTGTAAAAAATGTTTTCTTATTAAAACAAATGCACAGCTATAGGCCACTGCTGCACCATGTCAGTTCAGGTTGTACGCAATTAAGAAGTCAAACATCCAGGCAAGATTACCATTTAGTGTGATTTTAATTTCCAGTATTTTTGTTCATCATGGTGTCTACAGGAATAAATGACCAGCTCCCCCCTCCATCCCACTGTGGCCAGCGAACATGCCCCAAAAGGTAATGAATACACTTTATTGTTAATGATGATTGCAATTTATCTCAATAGATATTTATAGATGGATATGTAGCTTGACATATTCCTAATAATGAACAGATCAAAACAGTTAATACACAATTACTATTTCTTAAATTCCGAGCATTTAAGAGCCTGGATGATTTTGCGAATGCGACACTGCTTTTACTTGCTTGCCTTACATTCTTCACAAGACTACATGAAACTTATTAAGAATAATTTAAGGGTAGCCAGTACGAATTTTCTTTGGGCTCCTGATTATAACTAAAGGCACTTATACCCTTAAAAAAAATGTAAGGCACAAAATGGGGTAATTTGTAAAATATGAAAGATAGAAATGAAACATGTTGTAAGGACTATTTGTAAAAAATGTTTTCTTATTAAAACAAATGCACAGCTAGAGGCCACTGCTGCACCATGTCAGTTCAGGTTGTACGCAATTAAGAAGTCAAACATCCAGGCAAGATTACCATTTAGTGTGATTTTAATTTCCAGTATTTTTGTTCATCATGGTGTCTACAGGAAAAAATGACCAGCTCCCCCCTCCATCACCAACTGTGGCCACAAACATGCCCAAAAAGGTAAGTGAATACACTTTATTGTTAATGATGATTGCAACTTATCTCAATAGATATTTATAGATGCAATGTAGCTTGACATATTTCCTAATAATGAACAGATCAAAACAGTTAATACACAATTACTATTTCTTAAATTCGAGCATTTTAAGAGCCTGGATGATTTTGCGAATGCGACACTGCTTTTACTTGCTTGCCTTACATTCTTCACAAGACTACATGAAACTTATTAAGAATAATTTAAGGGTAGCCAGTACGAATTTTCTTTGGGCTCCTGATTATAACTAAAGGCAACTTATCCCTTAAAAAAAATGTAAGGCACAAAATGGGGTAATTTGTAGAAATATGAAAGATAGAAATGAAACATGTTGTAAGGACTATTTGTAAAAAATGTTTTCTTATTAAAACAAATGCACAGCTAGAGGCCACTGCTGCACCATGTCAGTTCAGGTTGTACGCAATTAAGAAGTCAAACATCCAGGCAAGATTACATTTAGTGTGATTTTAATTTCCAGTATTTTTGTTCATCATGGTGTCTACAGGAATAAATGACCAGCTCCCCCCTCCATCACCAACTGTGGCCAGCAACATGCCCAAAAAGGTAAGTGAATACACTTTATTGTTAATGATGATTGCAACTTATCTCAATAGATATTTATAGATGGATATGTAGCTTGACATATTTCCTAATAATGAACAGATCAAAACAGTTAATACACAATTACTATTTCTTAAATTCCGAGCATTTTAAGAGCCTGGATGATTTTGCGAATGCGACACTGCTTTTACTTGCTTGCATTACATTCTTCACAAGACTACATGAAACTTATTAAGAATAATTTAAGGGTAGCCAGTACGAATTTTCTTTGGGCTCCTGATTATAACTAAAGGCAACTTATACCCTTAAAAAAATGTAAGGCACAAAATGGGGTAATTTGTAGAAATATGAAAGATAGAAATGAAACATGTTGTAAGGACTATTTGTAAAAATGTTTTCTTATTAAAACAAATGCACAGCTAGAGGCCACTGCTGCACCATGTCAGTTCAGGTTGTACGCAATTAAGAAGTCAAACATCCAGGCAAGATTACCATTTAGTGTGATTTTAATTTCCAGTATTTTTGTTCATCATGGTGTCTACAGGAATAAATGACCAGCTCCCCCCTCCATCACCAACTGTGGCCAGCAAACATGCCCAAAAAGGTAAGTGAATACACTTTATTGTTAATGATGATTGCAACTTATCTCAATAGATATTTATAGATGGATATGTAGCTTGACATATTTCCTAATAATGAACAGATCAAAACAGTTAATACACAATTACTATTTCTTAAATTCCGAGCATTTTAAGAGCCTGGATGATTTTGCGAATGCGACACTGCTTTTACTTGCTTGCATTACATTCTTCACAAGACTACATGAAACTTATTAAGAATAATTTAAGGGTAGCCAGTACGAATTTTCTTTGGGCTCCTGATTATAACTAAAGGCAACTTATACCCTTGAAAAAAAATGTAAGGCACAAAATGGGGTAATTTGTAGAAATATGAAAGATAGAAATGAAACATGTTGTAAGGACTATTTGTAAAAAAAATTCTTATTAAACAAATGCACAGCTAGAGGCCACTGCTGCACCATGTCAGTTCAGGTTGTACGCAATTAAGAAGTCAAACATCCAGGCAAGATTACCATTTAGTGTGATTTTAATTTCCAGTATTTTGTTCATCATGGTGTCTACAGGAATAAATGACCAGCTCCCCCCTCCATCACCAACTGTGGCCAGCAAACATGCCCAAAAAGGTAAGTGAATACACTTTATTGTTAATGATGATTGCAATTTATCTCAATAGATATTTATAGATGGTATGTAGCTTGACATATTTCCTAATAATGAACAGATCAAAACAGTTAATACACAATTACTATTTCTTAAATTCCGAGCATTTTAAGAGCCTGGATGATTTTGCGAATGCGACACTGCTTTTACTTGCTTGCCTTACATTCTTCACAAGACTACATGAAACTTATTAAAATAATTTAAGGGTAGCCAGTACGAATTTTTTTGGGCTCCTGATTATAACTAAAGGCAACTTATACCCTTAAAAAAATGTAAGGCACAAAATGGGGTAATTTGTAGAAATATGAAAGATAGAAATGAAACATGTTGTAAGGACTATTTGTAAAAAATGTTTTCTTATTAAAACAAATGCACAGCTAGAGGCCACTGCTGCACCATGTCAGTTCAGGTTGTACGCAATTAAGAAGTCAAACATCCAGGCAAGATTACCATTTAGTGTGATTTTAATTTCCAGTATTTTTGTTCATCATGGTGCCTACAGGAATAAATGACCAGCTCCTCCCTCCATCACCAACTGTGGCCAGCAACATGCCCAAAAGGTAAGTGAATACACTTTATTGTTAATGATGATTGCAATTATCTCAATAGATATTTATAGATGGATATGTAGCTTGACATATTTCCTAATAATGAACAGATCAAACAGTTAATACACAATTACTATTTCTTAAATTCCGAGCATTTTAAGAGCCTGGATGATTTTGCGAATGCGACACTGCTTTTACTTGCTTGCATTACATTCTTCACAAGACTACATGAAACTTATTAAAATAATTTAAGGGTAGCCAGTACGAATTTTCTTTGGGCTCCTGATTATAACTAAAGGCAACTTATACCCTTAAAAAAAATGTAAGGCACAAAATGGGGTAATTTGTAGAAATATGAAAGATAGAAATGAAACATGTTGTAAGGACTATTTGTAAAAAATGTTTTCTTATTAAAACAAATGCACAGCTAGATACCACTGCTGCACCATTCAGTTCAGGTTGTACGCAATTAAGAAGTCAAACATCCAGGCAAGATTACCATTTAGTGTGATTTTAATTTCCAGTATTTGTTCATCATGGTGCCTCTCTCTTGCTCCGGTAAAGAAAACGGTCCCTTCAAGGTGCATCAGTTGACATTGATAGACCCACTACCTTTATCACCAACCTGCCATTCACCTAATAATGCTTTCTATGTTGCCAATAGCGTCTGGAATAAATGGAAAAGATCAATTGAATGACATAGCTCCTAGACATGTTCTAGATTATTTAAACCATCTTGAGCCCACCCCCCTCACTGTCAACATTGTTCATGTGGTAGTTGAACCATTTTATAAATACCTAGATTGCTAATTATTTCTTAATTGTTTTCAGGTCTCCGATCAGAATCAAACATATACAATAACGAGGTATTCCGGATTGTGTTGGTGGGGAAGACCGGAGCTGGGAAGAGCGCCACAGGAAACACCATTCTGGGAAAAGAGTCCTTTAAATCAAAGTTCTCTTTGAAATCCATGACTGTAAACTGTTCTAATGCCTTGGGAAGTGATGGACAAAAAGTTAAGGTTATTGACACTCCTGGTCTGTTTGACACCAAGATTGATGAAAAGACCACCAGAAAGATGGTTGGTAAGAGCGTTGCTTATGCTTCTCCTGGACCCCATGTCTTCCTGGTCGTCATCAGACTGGGCAGATTCACAGAGGAAGAAAAGCAGACAGTGCAGAAGATTCAGGAAATCTTTGGAAAGGAAGCAGACAAATACAGCATGGTTCTCTTTACCCACGGTGACCTGCTCGAAGACCAAACTATCGAAGAGTTATTGAAGGAAAGCAAAGATCTGCAGGAACTTGTGGACAGATGTAACGGCCAGTACCACGTCTTCAATAATAAGGAGAAGGATCGTTCTCAGGTCAGAGAGCTGCTCGACAAGATCAGAAAGATAGCAGAGAAGAACGGAGGAAGCCATTACACCACTGACATGTTCCAGAAGGCAGAGAGGGTGCTAGAAGAGGAAACACAGAGAATCCTTAAAGAGAAAGAAGAAGAAATACGCAAAAAGGAAGGGGAAATTAAAAGAGATTAGATAAAAAGTATGAGGAACAATTAAAAAAATCAAAGAGGATAGGGAGAGGTCAGAAAGGCAGAGAGAAGCTCGTGAAAGAGTAATGGAGGAGGAGAGGAGGAGAATGAAAGAAGAGGGGGAAAGGCTGAGAGCAGCTAGCATAAGAGAAATGGAGGAGAGGGTGAGAATGAGAGAAGAGGAGGAAAGGCAGAGAGAAGCTCGTGAAAGAGAAATGGAGGAGGAGAGGAGGAATGAGAGAAGAGGGGGAAAGGCTGAGAGCAGATAGCAAAAGAGAAATGGAGGAGGAGAGGAGGAGAATGAGAGAAGAGGAGGAAAGGCTGAGAGCAGATAGCAAAAGAGAAATGGAGGAGAGGGGAGAATAAGAGAAGAGGAGGAAAGGCTGATAGAAGTTAGCAAAAGAGAAATGGAGGAGGAGAGTAGGAGAATGAGAGAAGAGGATGAAAGGCTGAAAGAAGCTAGAAAAAGAGAAACGGAGGAGGAGAGTAGGAGAATGAGAGAAGAGGAGGAAAGGCTGAAAGAAGCTAGCAAAAGAGAATGGAGGAGGAGAGTAGGAGAATGAGAGAAGAGGAGGCAAGGAAGGCCAGGAAGAAGCTGAGGACAACTGAGACAATAATATGTCTAGGATCTTTGGTTTGTGGCAACTGTGGCAACTATGGCATTTTGTTGTTTGTTGTGATTTATAGTAATATCAGTTATTTCAGTGGTGAGTTGCAATTAAATACGAACAGGGTGACAGATCGTCAACAACCAAGATGTTAACATTCTAAACTATAGTAATGTAATGTAAACTAATGTGTTCTTTGATAGCTTTTGCTTTTACAAGAAAAAAGAAAATATATACAATAATAATGTTGGCTTTTGTAAAATCAAAAGGTTAAAATGTATACATGCAATGAATTTTGGAATTAAATATGAAAAGGAAGACAAATTAATGTTCAAAGACAAAAATGTAATGATCAAAAATGACTGTTGACTTCAAATTGAATGTGCTTTTGTTGTTTAATAAAGGATTTAAAAGAGAGTTTTAAGGGTCTATCTTATTATAAATGTCAGTTTAATTCACAAATGGGTCTCAATTCATTTTTGTCATGACATCATAGAAAAAGAGCAACTATTTCATGAACCCATTAAAAGTAAACTGGAAATGAATGTGTGTTAAATTTCAGTTTATAAAGGCAGCAGATTTTTCATACATCTTAATTGATTAAACGTCCCACTGTAGTGTAAGTTAAGACATCAATAAACTGTGATGTCAGCAATGTAGTCTGTATTTAAGGAGAAATGTTAGGTCAATAAATCATATTTCTAGTGTTGAGTGCAATTCATCTAATGACATATTTATTTATAGATATTTAGCTTTTACAAAGTTCACAATGAACAGATAGTAACAGCGTAGTGACGGGGAAAGAGTTAAACATTTCTCAAATCTCCAGCAGTCTTGTGACCATGGATGATAAACTCCTCAACGATCTGTTTAACAAGATCAGAAATAAAACAGAGAAGAAGGAAGAAACTGAAATGTTCCAGAGGGCAGGTGGTGAAAAAAGAAATGGAGGATGAGCTCACATTTAATATCTGAATATAACAAAGAAATGTTCCAACCTCTGAATGAGAGTTTAGGCAGGTTCAGACTCATTAAATAAAATACCCTTTTAAATATTTAGTAAAAAGTTTTTTATGTATCTTCCAGTTGTGCCATTTCCATGCATTTAACCAAAAGTGAAATGTCAGAACCAAAATGCATTTAAAAAATGTACTTTTAAGTAATGGAACTCAAGAATGTCAATAAAATATTGTAACTCAGTCTGTGGTTTCCTGTATTTGAAATCAGTGTGTGTCTGTGTACCTGTATAAGTTATGTTGTGGGGCCCATGAGTACTCAGTCACATCCCTACAATGTAAATGATTACGTTAAAGTTTAAAGATTAATTAACCCCTGTGTTCTGTTCACATTTTGCACTCTTTGGTCGTTCAGCTCAAATTGACCCGAGCCAGGATAGCGGCTCTGTAAAGAAATACAGACATTTAAATGAACATACACAATCCCTAACATATGTTGACTATATCTCAATCTTAAAACATATATTATTTATGATTAATGTTTGCACTCATTCCCTACTCGGAGTGTCATGCCCACAGATTAAGAGATGATGCTGATTAATACCCCTTTCCCACAAAAGCGGTTCCCGGGCCGGTTCGGACCAAGTGCCCAATTAAGAAACGGTTCTTCCTGTTTCTACCGCAGCGGGACAGGCTCTTGGCCCCAAAAAACAGTTATCATCCGGCACCACTCAACTGCCCTTCGAGAACCAAGAACCAATACGTCACGCTTACGTCGGAGGCCGGGTGGAAATTAACCTGAGCAATAGTTTGTTGCGAGTACGGTGTTTTACAGAATAAAGTTGTTACAAGCAGAAGCGCTCAGCAATGTGACTAGAACGTGACCACACATACAAAACACACGTATATAAAGTCAGGCAACACTAACCAGGCTTAGTGTGATGCTGTTTATTTTTAACGTACTTTTAATGGCTATCCGTTCGTTGTTATCTCCCATTTTGAAGAACAGCACCCTGCTTCAGCGGCATTCGTTTTCCTGTTGTGTTTTATCATAGCAGCTATCGGGTGGAATTGGTACATGGGCTACACGGGTTGCCATGTCAGACTATCTCAAGTAAAATCCTAATGAAAAATACATCTGTAGAAGACGGCTCATCATCAGGGTATAAGAAGGACAAGGAGAAGGCCTGGCTTCACTCTGTACGTGCAGTTTTTTTTTGGAGCATTTTGAATAACGGGGCATTTATTGTAAATGCTGAGGGGAGGGGAGCAGGGTTTACAGAGGGCAGTTATCTAGTGCAGTGGTTCCCAAACCTTTTGTGCCCAAGGCACACCAAAGGACAAGTCAAAATCTCAAGGCACACCTATTGTGCAAAATAGCCCTTATAACACGTGTTATCACTCATATCATGTAAAATATCTGTAAATGTGCATAATTATTTACTGATGCCAAATAAAATGTGACAAAGACAACTATATTACTCATGAAATATTTATTAACGAAATTTTCAGAAATTAATTTGAAACTTTATCAAATTAGGCTTCATCAAAGCAGCAACACACTCATTTAAACCAGTCAGGTCACAAAATAAAAAATTGTGGAGAATGGTCGGCTCCCATCTCGGCGCACAGCTGGGAGAAGAGGCAAGATTTCAGGGGCCTTGATTTGATGTAATTCACCATCTGCACAGCCTGATTCAGCACCTCAGTCAACTCCGGGGGCATGGTTTTGGCAACTAATGCCTCTCTATGCAAAATGCAGTGGTTTGTCACGATATATGGGTTTTGTGCTCTCACCTTAGCAATAAATCCTTTCACTCTCCCCGTCATGCTTGCCGCACCATCTGTGCAAAGACTGACGCACATATTCCAGGTCAGACTGTTCTCTTTTAAATAGTTATTAGTTACCCTGAATATTTCTTCTAGAAAAACGTCTCTTTGATAGAGTCAGCATTAGGGATGCCAGCGATTATTCGATTTTTCGAATATTCGTTAGTCTCCATAATCGAAAATTATTTTTAAAATTCGATTTTATTTATATATATTTTTATTATTATTTATGTTTTTCTTTTTTTTTTTCTGGCTTAGTTTCAACCAAAATACTGTATAGACTAATGCTAATAGTAATAGTATTAATAATTGTAAATGGCCATTGGTCACATCACCAGTTTGTTTTACTGTAAACTTGGAGGAAGAGTGCAGACTGCTGCAGCCTGCTACCACACATCGGCGAGGGGTGGGGGTGGATATTTCAGAATTATTTTTTAAACGAAATCCCTTGTTAACTTCATCTGAGAAGGTTCTGCTGGGCGGGCAGTATAGCAGCACTGGAGCACTACTCTGGTTTGATTGTTGACATGTTTGTTTACAAGAGCCGACCCACCCTCTTATTAGTGCGAATGCTGTTTACAGCATTCCACTATAGTACTTCAATTTCTTTATTCTTCCCCTTATTAGTGCGAATGCTGATCAAGAGGAGAGAGAGAGGGCAATCAAGAGAAGTGAGAGAGGGTGATAGAAGAGTGATAGGGCGATCAAGAGAAGAGAGGGCGATCAAGAGAAGAGAGAGGGCGATCAAGAGAACAGGGCGATCAAGAGAAGAGAGAGAGGGCGATGAAGAGGAGAGAGAGAGGGCGATCAAGAGAGAGAGAGGGCGATCAAGAGGAGAGAGAGTGGGCGATCAAGAGGAGAGAGAGTGGGCGATCAACAGGAGATAGAGAGGGTGATCAAGAGTAGAGAGAGAGGGCGATCAAGAGGAGAGGGAGATCAAGAGGAGAGAGAGAGGGCGATCAAGAGGAGAGAGAGAGGGTGATCAAGAGGAGAGAGAGAGGGCGATCAAGAGGAGAGAGAGAGGGCAATCAAGAGAAGAGAGAGAGAGGGCGATCAAGAGAAAGAGAGGAGGGCGATCAAGAGGAGGAGAGAGGGCAATCAAGAGAAGAGAGAGAGAGGGCGATCAAGAGAAGAGAGAGAGAGGGCGATCAAGAGGAGAGAGGGCGATCAAGAGAAGAGAGAGAGGGCGATCAAGAGGAGAGAGATGGGCGATCGAGAGGAGAGAGAGAGGGCGATCAAGAGGAGAGGGAGAGGGCGATCAAGAGGAGAGAGAGAGGGCGATCAAGAGGAGAGAGAGAGGGCGATCAAGAGGAGAGAGAGAGGGCGATCAAGAGGAGAGAGAGAGGGCGATCAAGAGAAGAGAGAGAGAGGGCGATCAAGAGGAGAGAGGGCGATCAAGAGAAGAGAGAGAGGGCGATCAAGAGGAGAGAGAGTGGGCGATCAAGAGGAGAGAGAGAGGGCAATCAAGAGGAGAGGGAGAGGGCGATCAAGAGGAGAGAGAGAGGGCGATCAAGAGGAGAGAGAGAGGCGATCAAAGGAGAGAGAGAGGGCGATCAAGAGAAGAGAGAGAGAGGGCGATCAAGAGGAGAGAGGCGATCAAGAGAAGAGAGAGAGGGCGATCAAGAGGAGAGAGAGTGGGCGATCAAGAGGAGAGAGAGAGGGCAATCAAGAGAAGAGGGAAGGGCGATCAAGAGGAGAGAGGGCGATCAAGAGGAGAGAGAGGGCGATCAAGAGGAGAGAGAGAGGGCGATCAAGAGAAGAGAGAGAGAGAGGGCGATCAAGAGGAGAGAGAGGGCGATCAAGAGAAGAGAAGAGAGAGAGGGTGATCAAGAGAGAGAGAGGGCGATCAAGAGGGCGATCAAGAGAAGAGAGAGAGGGCGATCAAGAGAAAGGGCGATCAAGAGAAGAGAGAGAGGGCGATCAAGAGAAGAGAGAGAGGGCGATCAAGAGAAGAGAGAGGGCGATCAAGAAGAGAGAGAGGGCGATCAAGAGAAGAGAGAGGGCGATCAAGAGAAAAGAAAGGGCGATCAAGAGAAGAGAGAGAGAGGGCGATCAAGAGGAGAGAGAGAGGGCGATCAAGAGACGAGGGCGATCAAGAGAAGAGAGAGAGGGCGATCAAGAGAAGAGAGGGCGAGCAAGAGAGAAGAGGGCGATCAAGAGAAGAGAGAGAGGGCGATCAAGAGAAGAGAGAGAGGGCGATCAAGAGAAAAAGAGAGGGCGATCAAGAGAGAGAGAGAGAGGGCGATCAAGAGAAGAGAGAGAGGGCGATCAAGAGAAGAGGGCGATCAAGAGAAGAGGGCGATCAAGAGAAGAGAGAGAGGGCGATCAAGAGAAGAGAGGGCGAGCAAGAGAAGAGAGAGGGCGATCAAGAGAAGAGAGAGAGAGGGCGATCAAGAGAAGAGAGAGGGTGATCAAGAGGAGAGAGAGAGGGCGATCAAGAGGAGAGAGAGGGCGATCAAGAGGAGAGAGAGGGCGATCAAGAGGAGAAAAAGTGGGCGATCAAGAGGAGAGAGAGAGGGCGATCAGAGGAGAGAGAGAGGGCGATCAAGAGGAGAGCGAGAGAGCGATCAAGAGGAGAGAGAGAGGGCGATCAAGAGGAGAGAGAGGGCGAACAAGAGAGAGAGGGCGAGCAAGAGAAGAGAGAGAGAAGAGAGAGAGGGCGATCAAGAGAAGAGAGAGAGGGCGATAGAAGATTGAGAGGGTGATCAAGAGAAGAGAGAGGGCGATCAAGAGAAGAGAGAGAGTAATGTAACCTCCTAATGTAATGTATAACTACTATGAAAATGTTCAAAAAGTGCTCAACTTCACATCTGTGCTAACAGTCCAGCGCTGAAGACATCTACGGGACAGTTTTGAGATTTCTTCAAATGCCGTTGCCATGGCAACACAATGCTCACCATGAAACGGTTTTCTCATAACTTCAGTGAAAATGCTCGAAATGGCCCAAAACTTCACAGGTTTGGTAACGATGCAGCCATCAACACATCTAAGCGTATTATGGGGTGTCATCAAATGCCGTTGCCATGGCGACAGATATTCACCATCAAGTTAGTTCAAAAGTTTGCAGTTCAAATATTCTGCTGCTTTCCCAAGCCTTTTTACTTTCTTTTCTCCTCTTAATACAAATTCATTCACTACTACTTACATCTGATATTTAACTCCTTCAGCCTATTTTCAGCTGCAGAAACCATTCAACTATTACATTATTCGGCTATTTCAGGACATCAAGGCTATACATGTTTTTTTAAACCTTTTCTTTTAAATATTAAGCTTTTTCTGCATTTTTTTGCTAAAAGCAGCTACCATTCAGCTAATAACATATTCAGCTTTTTCTGCATTTTCAGCTAAATTAATTCACAGTTTACAGCATTCGCACGCATTTTCTGCAGGAAATGCATTTTCTAGTTGTATATCAGTTACTGATTGAACGCTACAGCTGATCTGATACTTCTGAAACTTACTGCAGTTTCACACCGGAGTGAACACTGATGAGAGGTTAAACTCAAGATCATCACTCTAAAGTTCTGTATTCGATTTGTTTTCTGATTTAAGATCTAGTTAAAGGTATGTTTTAAATGTAATGTTAACAAAAAAAAGAGCACAAACATCTGTCTTCATACAATAGAAATAATTGTTCTATTCATGATCTGTGATATATATTATTTACTTTTACGTACAGGCCTACAATTTAATGCTGAGGGTGTAGGGGAGTTTGTCTGTCAGAATCAAACTTATTAGGGTTAGTAAGCTTGTAATAGGCTATAGGTTATTTGTTTGCAGGTGTGGTAAACAGGCAACACAATGCTTCTTCTTTTTAATGTTCTCAACTCGATCATTAATCCCTGTGATGTTTCCTCCATTGTGCCATCGACTACTCTCTGTGATAAGTTTCTTACATTTTTTATTGAAAAAGTATCTGCTCTTAGGCTAGCCCACACTAGTGCTACCCCAGATCCTGCTCCTTTTCTGTGCCCTGCTGTCCTCGACCACTTTGAGCCTGTATCCCTCTCTTCTCTCTCGGATGTAGTCAAGCACCTGCGGCCGACAAACTGCACCTCAGACAGCATTCCCTCTCGCCTTCTCAGAGATGTTTTTGATCAGTTGGAGCAAGTATTTTATTACTTTATAAATACCTCTCTTAGCTCAGGATGTGTCCCAGCTGCCTTCAAACATGCCGTGGTTAAGCCACTACTTAAAAAGAAAAATCTCGACCCCCATTCTCGCAAATTTTAGGCCCATCTCCCAGCTACCTTTTTTATCAAAAGCCCTGGAGCGAGTAGTCTACGCCCAGCTGCAGTCTTTTTTAACCATCCATGGAATCCATGAAAAGTTTCAGTCTGGCTTCAAACCCATGCACAGCACTGAAACAGCCCTTTTAAGAGTTTTTAATGATCTGCTCCTAGCCGCCGACTCAGGTAGCCCAGCTGTCTTGGTGCTGTTAGACCTGACAGCTGCCTTTGACACTGTGGACCATAGCATCCTGTTGTCACGGCTTGAACAGTCCGCTGGCATCACAGGCTCTGCCCTTGCATGGTTCAGGTCCTACCTGACAGACCGTAGCTTCTCAGTGCAGCTAGGTGCCTTCTCCTCTGCCAAAGCCCCTCTTACCTGTGGGGTTCCCCAAGGCTCGATTCTGGGCCCCATCCTTTTTCTACTGTACATACTGCCCCTAGGTTCAATTCTCACAAAACATACATCCCTTCCACTGCTACGCCGACGATGTACAGATCTATCTGCCTCTCAAAGCAAATGTCAAACTCACTACAGCTGATGGACTGCTTAGCAGAGATAAATCCTGGCTGAGCAAAAACTTTCTCAACCTCAACGAGAGCAAGACTGAGGTCATCTTTTTTGGACCCAACCTCCAGCCTCTCCGGTTGATATTCTGGGCTCTCAAAAAAAAACCTCCCCTCGTCATGAACCTTGGAGTGACCTTCACTAGCGCTTTTAAATTCGACAAGCAGGTCAGCACGTAGTCAAAACCTGCTTTTTTAAATAATACGACTATTGGCCAACCAAGTCGTTTTTCTTTTAGACTGGAAAGGGTTATTAACGCCTTTGTTACCTCGAGGTGGACTATGCAACGCTCTGTATGTGGGTATGGACCAGGCCTCAATTAAACGCCTGCAGCTAGTCCAAACGCAGCTGCACGTTACTCACTGGCCACAAAAAGCGTGACCACATCACCCCTATTCTGGCCTCACTACACTGGCTTCCAGTTCGGTTCAGAATTGATTTTAAAATCCTTTTATTTGTTTTTAAAGCACTAAATGGGCTGGCTCCGGCCTATATAGCTGAACTCCTCCAGCGCTACACCCCAGCCAGAGCTTTAAGGTCTGCTGACCAGCTGCTGCTGGTAGTGCCCAAGACCAGGCTCAAAACCCGAGGGCACCGAGCCCGAGGCTCTGGAACACTCTGCCCCTCCATGTGAGGTCGGCCCAGACCCTAGGGGTTTTTAAATCTACTCTTAACACACTTCTTCTCCTGGCCTTTTAGTCAGAGCGGAGCACGACTCCTGACTTTTCCTGTGTTTTTTTTATAATATCTGTTGTAATTTATTGTGATTATAGAAATGTGTTTTTATGTGATTGTAGTTATTACATGTACAGCACTTTGGCCCGACCAAAAATCGCTTTTAAATGTGCTTTATAAATAAACCTTGATTTGATTTGAAAACAACAACAAGGAGACTCAGATTAGATTTTTCCAATATTATACTGTTATTTAATAATCAGATTTTCATAAATATGTACATAACAGAATATATCAAAGAAGGAAAAGTCATAATCTGCAGAGTCAGATTTACTAAACACTCGTCTGTTCTTCTGGTTTTGTGCGCTTCAGCTTTTTTTGCCACCATTTAAAAATAATCCTAACAGGTTTTAATAATAAGTTATTTTACAATCCATGAGGGATCTTTTTTAATCGTCTCGTTCTCTGGGCCCAGGATGGCGACACCACACGTCCTCTGACCGACACCCAGATATCTGTGGGGGGAAAGCACCAAAGACACATTTGAATTTGAACTCACAGATGCAGAATGCTTCGTTTTTAAATGTACTTTCTATCTGGGTTTTTAACACAATTTGCATAAAGGTTTTTACCTCTCGGCGACCTCCACCAGACTTCTGTGAGAGACAGCGAAGAGCCTCTCTCTGTGACCCTGCAGCATCTCATCTGTGACTCCACTCAGGAAACGACCCATTCCTACAACACACACATTAACAACACACCATGGAACAAGTGTCTGGTTAAAAGCAGCACAACAAAAAACGGTTCAATTTAAAAAAGGGATATGCACCCAAATTAAGCTGCAATTAACTATTATTGTGTTCATTATGAAATGTTCATACTTTTTGCTGGATCAAATACTCACAAAGAAAGTGGTTTCTGTAAAATATCTAACCGAAAACCCTGAAATACTCATTCTAAAATGGCATCAATTAGAAGAACTAAGTAAATACGCCTCTGGCCACCAAAACAAAACATTTCTTTAGTCATTCAAACCCCAACACTGAAAGTTTAATAATAACCTTTGAGACAAAACCTGGGTTAAAATCAGATTTTAAGAGGTCTAAAGATCTGAAGTTTTATTACAGCTCTCTATAATTGATATAATCAGGATAAAACCCTTTAAAATATGATTTCCAGTTGTTTGAACACAGTGGGGGTCTCACACACACAGACCATGTGTAAAAAAACAATTATAAAACCCTAAGATATTCATTTTAAAAAGACATAAACCATAATAAATAAATACCACGTTGCCTAACCAAAGTAAAACTGTTACTATTGAATAGTTTCTCCGTTTTCCTTGGCACAGTTTGACTGACAGTTGCTGTGACGAAACATCACAACACTGTAAGCTTAATAAGGTCGCATTCACACCTAATAGTCCGTTTTCAGGTGCGCACCAGACGACAGTTTGTTACATTGTTACATTTTTCAGAAGGTTCGGTTTGCGTTCACACCAAACGGACTATAAACTTTAAACACAAGTCATGTGCTCGGAAATGCTGTTCAACCATTGGTCAGACATTAAGGGGGTAAAAACGTAAATCCCCACAATTTCTACCGTAGCCTCCGCCATGGAGCATCTGCACTTTCGGCAGGTTATTTTCATGCTGCTGTCAATCTGGAGATCAACAGACTTTTATGTATAGTTGACGGAACATTTTTACTGTTACGACACTGTTCAACACTTCATTCTGCTTCACTCTTTCACTAAACAACCGCGGATGTCTTCAAAATCTTTAGCGAAAGAGTCTTTCGCTAAAGATTTTGAAGACATCCGCGTTCTTGTGACACGTAAATACTACACTTCCTATGTTTTGTTGCGGACTGCGTTCACACCAGCGATGAACCGCTCCAGAGTTCACTAGCAAGCGCTCCGAGACCACCTGTTTTAAGCGGACCAGAGTCCGGTTGTTTAGTTCACTTCAGAGGTCTCTGACTACGTTCACACCAACCCAAACGAACCGCACCAAGCAGCTAAACGCACCAGGGTTCGATTCAACCGGACTATACAAGGCTGGTGTGAATGCGACCTAACACAAATGTGTATGAAACTAATGGTTTAAATCAAATGTTAAGACTAGTCTAAAGATCTAAACTCATAATTCAGCACTCTATTAATCTAATCACTCTAAAAACCCAACTGCAGATGATCATAAGATTTGATATTGAAAAGGTATCTGGTCCATCACGTTATCCAGTTGTTTCCACACAGTGGGGGTCTCACCTTTGCTGGCGGGGGCCACAGGTGAGTCCACGGCGGAGAAGACGGACAGTTTGGCCTCGTCGATGTCCTGCTGGGAGAAATCACCCGACTTGGCCCAATCGACGCCTCTGCGAAACGCTGAGAGGGTCTGCATGGAGTTCGGGTCCCTGAGAAGAGAGGAGAGGAGAGAGGAGATTTAACGTGAGGTCAACACTCTGAGAAACTCTGACAAAACAAAGACGGAGGCATTCACATTTAAAAAGAATAAAACCAGAACATTAAATCTGAGTCTCCATGTTGTTGTTTTCTGATCATACATTTTAATTGGGTGTTTTTACAACGTATAATGCTTTGCCTTTTCATATTTGTTTTAATCCATAATTCAGTATGACTTGTTTTTGAGAAATAAGTAGGACTTTATATTTTACACATTTTAAATTCTAAGTAGAAGATCTGAGTACTTGTCCCACCTCTGCAAGAGACTAATTGTTGCAGATGTAAAACCGTCCTCTTCTACCTCACCCCTTCATAACTGAGGTTAGCTATTTTTAATGGCGTTATATCAACGGGTTACAGCAAGTAAAGAACTATTTCTTTTGGTGTCTATCTACGCTGGGATTTGAGTCCTGTATTTCGAGTCGTGGCTGAACCTGAGTCCTGAGTCCTGATCTGAGTCCTGGATTTCGAGTCGTGGCTGAACCTGAGTCCTGAGTCCTGATCTGAGTCCTGGATTTCGAGTCGTGGCTGAACCTGAGTCCTGATCTGAGTCCTGATCTGAGTCCTGGATTTCGAGTCGTGGACCTGTCACTGTGGTCCTGCCTGACTCGCCTCATACTACTTCCCTGATGGCTCCCACAGGATTGTTGACATCCTCGTGGATTCATCTTCTTATTATAGACACATGCACAAGGTTCATGGCCTATTGTTTTGGGATATTTGGGGAGTCAGGTGGTCCGCGAGTGTTTTTTTATTGGTTGAGTGTCCTTGGTATGAAAAAGTTTGAGAAACCCTGGTCCACACAACTGTGAGTAGAACAGGTATCAGTGCGTTGATCTGCTCCCACCTGTATGAGTAAAAGGAGAAGAGTCCGCCTCCCATCCTGGCTCCGCCCCCATAAGCCCCGCCCTTCTCCCGGATCTCTCCGTGGAGAAACTTCGACGTCATCATCCTCGCCAAGATGCACAGACTAGAGAAAGAAGAGAGAGAGAGAGAACGTTTTTACAGAAAGGAATAAGTTATACCAGCGGATCCCAAATGCAAGACATTAGGATTTGTGTGGAAACATTTCATTATTAAGATATTTTATTTTTGTATTTGAACCTCCTTTCCTTTCTCTTTCTCGATCCTCCTTAGCAACGGTCATTAGAGTCCTTGACAGCGGTCTGTTCTACTGGATTAACAACGTGTCACATGTTCTGAATTGACCAATCAGAATCGAGTATTCAACTAAACCTCCGTATGTTTATGGTTGAATGTGGGCCGCGATTTTTTAATAATAATACATTTCATTTATATAGCACACTTTAAAAACAACGTCATCTTAAAGTGCTTCACAATGCTATAAGGAGAAAATAATAAAACAAATAAAATAAATAGTTATCTAAGGAGCATATTGAATAAAATATGGTAATATAGCATAAAAGGTTAGAATAGAAAACTCTTATACTAAGTTATACTAACTGTAGAAATAATCATTCAACTTTAATCTTCCTTCCTCTGGATATGTTGTGTTTGTTTACCTGGCGTAGTCCTCGTGGGCGAACGGCACCGTGCGGATGCTCTCGCTGATGAAGTTGATGGGGAACGGCATCTGGAAGAACGTCTTCATCTGACACGGCTGGAAGTTCACCTCCTGGAGAGAGAAGAGAGAAGAGTTGAAACACGCACTGATTCATCCGGATTCAAAATGTATTTATCAAGTAGGATTGCCACATGTAAACGGGACGTGGTCTTAGGAAAAGGTCTAAAGAAAATATGACAAATGCAGGTGTTTACATGATGTTAAAGGTGTAGCATCATTTAAAACAATACGCTGAAGGCATTAAATGTTTCCTCATATCGCAATAGTGTTATCTAAAATATTAGCAAGAATACAAATCAATAGTATGGTTTCAATAAAATCTTGTTTCTTCCTTAAGCACATTTTTTCAATTTTTAGATTTGACATTAAGATTTAGATTTATTTTAAGATTTTTTTATGATTTAAAGGTCCCATGTCATGCTTTTCCGGTTATTACCCGTCCCCTTGTGTTATGAAGGTTTGTATGCATGTAAACGGTCTTTAGAGTCACAAACCCTCAAAGTACACCCTGTAGCGAGTAAAACTCTAACACAGAGAAGACCTGTCTGATGCTGCCCCAGAACGCCTCGTTGGACATTTCTCTTTTTCCATTTTCTTCTTCCGGGTCCTTTTGACGTAACAAAGTCCAAATGGACCAATTGGCGGTGTCTCGCAGACCCCACGCAGCAACCAGGAAACGACACCAGTAATCCAGCTCACACTGTCCCCTCCTCACAGCAGCGAGCCCCACAGACCCAGACCCCACGCAGCATTCTCATCTGTTTGTCATTACTGGTGTCATTTACTGGTTGCTAACAAACGTCATTGTAACACATAATCACTGATGTTCAACTGTAACGGTGGAGGACTGATCAGAACAGAGTGGGCGAGCTGACCAATCAGAGCACAGTGGGCTCATAGGGAGGAGGGGGGCAGGAGCTCCAACAAGGCGTGTAGGACAAAGAGTGATACACATACTTTTCAGAGATGCTTTATGAGAAACCAATGTGAGTTTGGAACATTGAACAATGTAAATCTATTCTAACCTAACCTATCTAACCTGCTTTTTTAAAATACGACTATTGGCCAAGACCAAGTCGTTTTTATCGTTTGAGGACCTGGAAAGGGTTATTAACGCCTTTGTTACCTCGAGGTTGGACTACTGCAACGCTCTGTACGTGGGTATGGACCAGGCGTCAATTAAACGCCTGCAGCTAGTCCAGAACGCAGCTGCACGTCTACTCACTGGCCACAAAAAGCGTGACCACATCACCCCAATTCTGGCCTCACTGCACTGGCTTCCAGTTCGGTTCAGAATTGATTTAAAATCCTTTTATTTGTTTTTAAAGCACTAAATGGGCTGGCTCCGGCCTATATAGCTGAACTCCTCCAGCGCTACACCCCAGCCAGAGCTTTAAGGTCTGCTGACCAGCTGTTCCTGATAGTGCCCAAGACCAGGCTCAAAACCCGAGGGCACCGAGCCTTCGCAGCAGCTAGCCCGAGGCTCTGGAACACTCTGCCCCTCCATGTGAGGTCGGCCCAGACCCTAGGGGTTTTTAAATCTACTCTTAAGACACACTTCTTCTCCCTGGCCTTCTAGTCAGAGCGGAGCACGACTCCTGACTTTAACCCTGTGTTTTTTTTAATTTATTTTTTTATAAATATCTTTTGTAAAAAAAATATTGTCTTTTATTGTGATTGTAGAAATGTGTTTTTATGTGATTGTAGTTATTACATGTACAGCACTTTGGCCCGATCAAAAATCGCTTTTAAATGTGCTTTATAAATGAACCTTGATTTGATTTGATTTATTCTAGTAGACCTCAACAATGGAATTATCATCAGTAGAAATGGCCATGACATGGGACCTTTAAAGGTTTATTGTCATGTCATATACATAATAAATAAAGTGTAGTTATCAGGTGTTTAATAGTCTTATGGTATTTAATTCAAACTGTTTCAATGTTCCTTAATCATCAGAAACTCCTGTTGTTTATAGTTATTAAAGTAAAACAAAAGGCATTCATATAAAGATGAAACATAAATGCTTAAAGCTGGTTTGTAATGAATTAAACAAACTCACAGAGATGAGTTTCCTGCTCAGCCCGGATCCACCCTGCGGATCCAGAGGCCTCTTTAGGGAAGGAATACAAAAACATGTTAGTAAGCAAAACAATAATATCATTTTATCATTTTATCATGATCACCAACATAACAAATACTCTGACTTGATTTGTCCAGTTTTCCTCTCAAAGCCTCACCTCGATAATATTACTTCTGACAGGTTTGCGTGTCTTTCTGTTTCCAGAGACGTCCTTCATAAAACTCTCCAGCTGAGACACTGAGTCGGACATTTTCTGTGGAGTCGTGTTGATTGCACACCTTAAAAGATAATAATACAATTTGATTCAAGTAAAACAAGCATACACACAATGATGACATGGATATGGCGCCACCTTGTGTCATGTTTACAATGCTGATTATTGACATTAGGTCTGGCAATACAGTCACTCATTATCCTGGTGATTATTTCGCAGATAAACCTAGTAACCCCGCCCCCTTTAAAAAAACGGCTCTTTTGAACAGCTCTTTGAAAGGAACGGAGCCATAAGATCCGGCTCCCTTCAAAGAGCCATAATTCCCGACACAAGCATCATATAACACACACACACACTCACAGACACACACAAATAACGTATACAAAAACGTATTATGCTTTTTCTTGAATAATCATTATTTGTGAAGTGTAATTTATTTAAATGACACTTCATTTTTTCACAGCTCTTTCCCGTTAGCCAGCTACAACGTTTTTCCAAGTCTCTCCTGAGGCACATTTATGCTGCTTTAGTCAAGATCATTGTACATATTTTATACAAATATCTTATTTTTGAAACTTGTGGTGTCATATTGTCCGTCCTTTTCCCAGGGAGGAGCTCCGTCTCCCTTTGACAGAAACTTTGGCACTAAAGTAGCCGCTAAAGCCGTTCAGTGGATCTCACGGACGCTCAAGGACTTTATGCAAAATCCACATGTTCATGTCTTTATCAACATGTGTCCCCTCTGTGGAAAGAGACTCTGAAAGTTTCAGGAACAAAGATTCTCTCTTATATAAAAACCTGTCTGAAAATGAGCTGATCAGATTTTGGCCACTTTATGATGTCATAATGATTTTTTTGGCTTGTGTAACCATTAGCCAATCAGCAACCAAGGTAACCCCCCCCCCCCCCTTATCACCTGCATCTCCTCCTAGAGCACCATTGAGTTCTTTGTAACCAAATCTCTCTCAGAGGGGCAGACATCAGCAGGTATACCCTAATATGAACCCACCTCATGTTGTCGGGGTTCAGAAGATGTGTTTTGATCCTCGGTAGAATCCGGATGACTTGACTAAGGTCTGACATCTCTGCTATCTTCTTCATAAACTTCACCTGACGATCAAACAAAACACAAAACAGCTGTTTCACAAACTGGTAGAAAAAGAGAACGGATACAAACAAAACTGTCTTGCATAAATAAAATGAAAAAGCCCAATTCCTTAACGAGGTAAAATCATCAAAGGTAAAAAGGACCAATCATTACATCACATTTAGGTGATGCTTTCATAGGGTAAACCCCTAGGGGTACGTTGGAGTACTGCAGGGGGTACGTGAGATTCATTTTATGTTAATGAAAAACATCATAAGTAATACATTTAAACAAACTAATAGTAGATGAACTACTTTATTCAAACGTTTACAGCAATTCTGGATAATAAAATGGGACGGTCCGTCACAGCGGGGGAGCTGTGATCCGGAAGAGCTGCGTGTTCTACGCCAGCAGCAGCTGATCTGATCTCTGATCTCTCTCTCTCGCGTCCGGGTATACTTCACTCGCGTTTATGTCCAAATCTATCAGATCTAGCTAGTTCTGGCTAATTATATGACTGCCTGCTTATCAAAGGTCCTAAACAATAAGCGTTGCTTGGCAACGGCGTGTGGCCGCAAAGTATAGCGCAGCATTATGAATATGTTTATATGAGGGGTCAAAATCCCATGCTCATAAAATGCTCATATTTTTTTCTCTTCATTCCCCACGCCCCAAAATAAATAAATAAATAAATAAATATACCAACTTTAGGAAAAGTAACGAAGTTTGAGCAGTGTGGGTTTTATATTAACAGTTACACATATTTCAAAACGTGAAGTGTAATAACTGCAGTTTGCCTCCCTGTCAGAATGACAAAGATCCTCAGTGAAGCACAAGCCCATGTTTCTCACTACATTGTAAATACAACTTATTCAAAAGATCAGTTCAATGCAACTAATGTCGTCTTAGCGTTATTGCATGATGTTAAAATTGGTTTGCCATGAATTTAGTGATGGGTTGTAAACATTTGAAATGTAGCATTTAAGTGTTTCTCAGTTACAAGGTTGTTTTTTAATAAATCAGACACGGTGGTGCAGCGCTGTACTGTACCTCTTTATATAGGCTTTTTGTCCCTAACTAATAGTTTTTGCGCTGATCAGGGGCTGATTTTCTTTTTCAAAGGGGGTACATTATTGAATTTAGTTTGAGAACCACTGGGGTAAACCTTTATTGATTACCTTCAGGTGACCGACCAGCAACAGCAATATATCAAAGCGACTAAAAATAGGATAAATATACAATAAAATAATCCTGCAGCTACATTAGCTTTCCAAGAGCTAGAGACAGAAGGGAGATATATCTTTTTTATTATACCTGCTCCATCCCTCCGAACGTCTCCTGCAGATCTCCAGATGGAGTCAGGTGTCTGCATGCTCGAGTCATGGCGTACATGTGACCGGAGTAAGCGATCCCATTGGCCAACTCCTGCGCTGACATCATCACCAGCACTCTCAGGCGCTCCTCATCGTCAAAGTGGGGGCTGGAAGGGAAATATTGACTTATTTGAATAAGATAAGATGTACCTGTACGAGGGTCTTAGAACAGCAAACTCCCTTGAAATCTTTAAAAGAAAATGGAAAACCTATATTTTTTATTATGGCTTTTAATTTGGGTTAACTTTCAATTCTCACTGGCATCACTGTCCATGTTTTACTATATTTTATTTTGCTTAAACAACATATGGAGCAGGATATTATATATACAAAATAAATACCAATAGAGAGGCGAAGTCCCTCCCTTTCCGGGGACCTCCATGGGACTTTATTTCGCAAAAAGTATGTATTGAAGTCAATGGGGAGAGAAAGATTATCTCTCGATCCCGTTTGAATTGAGCCACGAATTACACATATGATGTTTGTCAATTTAAAAGATAATTTTGCAAGTCAAAAAAATAAAAATGTGAAGTAACACTTTTTTTGTGTGAAACCGCTCAATGAACTACATCTCCCGTCTCGCACCACACACCAAGACGGCCGTCACGTTGGCACATTTCACTTCTTTCTTTCAGAATGAGGCGGAAAGTATTAAAACAGGTGAAAATCACTCCAAGTGTGGGCATGTTGAGAGCTGTACATACACACAAGGGGAGTTAGTCGGTTCCTAAGAGCCAGCATGCGGGACCGGGACTCTGGGATTTGTAGTCTTTCTAGTTGCGTATTTTTCATAGTCTTATATTTCAACAGTTTTACGACAAACTGTGACTTTTTTGACATGGAAATTATTTTTTAAGATTGACAAACATCATATGTGTAATTCATGGCACAATTCAAACGGGATCAAAAGATAATCTTTCTCTCCCCATTGACTTCAATACATAATTTTTCCAAAATAAGGTCCCATAGAGGTCCACCGAAAAGGGAGGGACTTCGCCTCTCTATAGCATATTTAGATGCCTGTGATATGACGAGTTGGAGGACGTACCTGTTGAATGTGTCGCTCCACAGCTGAAACATGTGAGGGAGGTTCCTCTCCAGGCAGGAGGAGAACAGGAGGACTCCTGAAACAGAGACAATCAGAGACTTTCTTCACTGAGCTAAGGGCGTTAATGTTGGGCTTGATGACATTTAGCCGTCTCTTTTAGACACTTGTTAGCAACCGCTGTTTTTAAATTCACCAGTGGGGTATTTACTGATGTTACTGATTTTAAGTCGTAGAACAAAACCTTAAGATGTCTTCAGCTTGTTTTAACCACGGACCTTATGTCAGGCTCACAACGAAAAACACATTCAGAAAAACATCGAGAAAGTGCTTGATTATGACTCCGGGGTTTAGGACTCATTCCTGCACCACTCTATAGCCTGGGAACAGGAAGCCTAACTGGTCAGAATTGCACATATAATTGTTATAGTTTGCATGCAGCTGGATACCCATATCAAATCAGCATCAACAGTGGATTTCCTGTAATCATTTTTTTGTATTTTGTTACAGTAGCAGAAGCACCTAATGAAAGAAAATATTCAAAAACTCACGAGGGAACAGAAGGTGCTAAAGTGCTAACTCATTTCCAGGTTTAGGACTCATTCCTGCACCTCTCCATAGGCTGAGACCTGGGAGTCACACTTAATACTTAATTTCAAATGTGCGTGTGTTTGGTTTTTTAGCAAGACACATATATAAAATCAGCAAAATTGACACTAATTGGCTTTACTGATTTTTTAAGTAACAGATAAGGTGAACCCTGACCTGCTCGTACATGTCCAGCTGGGCGGAGTCAGAGGAGACGTGAGGAGAGACGGACATCCCCCCCGTCCTCAGCTCCTTCTGCTGAGACTGCTGCCTGTAGTCCAGACCTCCACAGCCCATCCTACACACACACACACGCATCCAGTATTAAAAGTGCAAAAGACACAAACAACAATGGTCTATCCATCTCAATCGTATCTAAATTCTTATGCTTTTATATATACATATTCTGTGGTGTTACGCACTGACAGATGGACTCACTTTGTGACGACGCTGCAGAACAGCGGCACATAGAGTCTGAGATCCTCTGGCAGCGTGTTGAGACTGCACATCGCTCTGAAGTACACCAGGCCGTTGGTCGGCTGCTCACAGAGCTGCAGAGGGACGCCTCCTGAAGGGGGGGCGGGGGGCATGGAGATATTATTAAACACTCCTTACGGGTGATAACAAGGCCAAAAGGTTTTATTATCAAAATGCACAATCGCTAGTAGTAATGGCAATGAAAATCTGAAGTCCCAGTATCCTCAAATGATATTATTACTAAGAAATAAAATGAAAAAAAGGGCAAGAAATGCAAATTAAAATAATGTTAAATTAAAATTAAGCCAATACAAAAGCAAAATATTTTAAATTGAAATAATATTTAGTCAAAATGAAGCCAAAACACTGCAAGAAAAAGCAGAAATAAGTAATTTGATATAGTCTGTGATGCAGGGGAGAGTGTACCTGCGGTGCTGATCTGAACGGGCGTGATGGGGATGGTCAGCTCGATGTCCGACACTTTGAGCGCCGGCAGGCAGGAAGCATCCTGAGTTTTACTCTGAGCGGCCAGCAGCTCCAGACCTGAGAAATAAAAACACCAAACACTGTGATATCTCTCAAATTAAAAGAGCCTTACATTACATTCTGGTTTAGTCACACACTTTCAGGGAATAAGAAATATTTCAGCGGTAATACTGGTTATATCCCAGAGGCTGACCATATATATATTTATCACACCAAGAAACTCAATCTTACAGACAAGAAAACATATTCACACACACAGAAACAGTGAGCTTTCCGAAAACTAATTCCCTAAAGAAATGTAAAATATTTAAAGGGGACCTATCATGCAAAATGCACTTTTGTACGTCTTTTCTACATGAATATGTGTCCCCGGTGTTCCAGGGAACTCACCAAGTGTCAGAAAACACAACCCTCTCTATTTTCCTCCATACCCAAATCTCTAAAAAAGGGGCTGCAACGGATCTGATAAAACTGATCCAGATTTGAACACTGTCCTGACGTCAGGACGGTGGCGCTACGGCTATTGGGCCAACTCCACCAATCAGGAGGAGACAGCCACGGCCATTGCCGTTCGAAAGCGCTGGAGACGCTGTAGTACATATGCCAGGCCAGTAGATGGTGCCTTATATAAGTATGGTCCTATACTATATTATTCAAATATAGCATGATAGGTCCACTTTAAGATAATTTTTCCCCAACCTGACTAAACCTGACTGATGACACACGTTTAGATCCAATTGCCTTAATCACTGTTTTTTGTAAGTAATTTGAAGTGCATTGTTGTTAAACAGTGCTAAATAAATACTGACTACTTTCTAAAGTCAATTGACATGATAGCAGTCTCTGTCAATTATTTTATCTGTGTCTAGGCCTTTTTAAAGATCAAGGAGTGGTAAACTAATCAAAACACCTCATAAAATCATGGTTCAGGTGAAAGGGGAACAGTTTAATTACTAAAATGTTATGTACGTAGTAGATTGCTTGACCAAGTCACCAATAAAGCTCTTTTTCCTCTACCCATTTGGATGTAATTCAGTGTTCAGGGCAGTGATCTTACAATAGTGTTAAAGTATTGTTGTTCAGTGACTAGGTCAGTTATTCAATTCAATTCAATGAAAGGCTATATTGTTATTTGCACATTAGCTACAGTGTAGATATGGCAATGAAAAACTTAGGTCACAAGCTCCTCCAATAGGGCAACATATATATAGGACATAGAACAAATAAAACAGATGAAGAGAAAACTCCCAACACACACCGAGCAGTGAAATGGTTTGTTACCTTTCTCATAGATCTCCTTCCTGTCGCTCTCAGACAGAGCCTGGATCTTCTTCTGCAGTTTCTCCTCTTCTGCCTTCACCTGTTTCTCCACGTACGTTTCATCTGGACTCATAGAGAGGGTCAGTCTGTGTGTGTTCTCCTGCATTTAAAGAAAACAAACATGCATTGGCTTTAAATCCTAAAAAAGGTGGGTAGATGGGTGGGTGGGTAGATGGGTGGGTGGGTAGATGGGTGGGTGGGTAGATGGGTGGGTGGGTAGATGGGTGGGTGGGTAGATGGGTGGGTGGGTAGATGGGTGGGTGGGTAGATAGGTGGGTAGATAGATAGGTGGGTAGATAGGTGGGTAGATAGGTGGGTAGATAGGTGGGTAGATAGGTGGGTAGATAGGTGGGTAGATAGGTGGGTAGATAGGTGGGTAGATAGGTGGGTAGATAGGTGGGTAGATAGGTGGGTAGATAGGTGGGTAGATAGGGGGTAGATAGGTGGGTAGATAGGTGGGTAGATAGGTGGGTAGATAGGTGGGTAGATAGGTGGGTAGATAGGTGGGTAGATAGGTGGGTAGATAGGTGGGTAGATAGGTGGGTAGATAGGTGGGTAGATAGGTGGGTAGATAGGTGGGTAGATAGGTGGGTAGATAGGTGGGTAGATAGGTAGATAGATAGGTAGATAGATAGGTAGATAGATAGGTAGATGGATAGATAGATAAAATATAAGATAATCTAATATCTAAAAGTCCTCATTATCCTTCACGGTCTCACAAATAAAGATATGAGGCTGCTGCTGCAAGCCCATTTATTCCTCCGCCATCATCTTGCAACTCTACGCATTCATACAAACACGATGTATTCACCTTGAAGTAGTGTTTGACTTTGTCCTGCAGGAAGCGAGGGTTTTCCTTTAGAGCCTTTCTGAACTGTGTGACGCTGTCGCTGATCTGCAGCAGCTCCACCGGGTTACCGTCATGATTCCACGACGACGCTATGTACTGGAAACACACAGGTATAATGTCAAGAGGGAGGAAAACACATGTAACAACAGCAGCACTGAAAAAAATGTATTGGAAAAACAATTAAGATTCAACTTTATTGTCATAACGAAAAGGAGTTTGGCATCTGACCAGAAGTGCAAAATAGCAATGCAAGTGTCTATATCAGGGTGTCAACTCAAGACCCGTGACTTCATGTTATGTGGCCCCACAAGAGCTTGCAAAGAATATAGTAATAATTATTATTATAGCGCTTTTCCAGATGCTCAAAGCGCTTTACAAATGCACATTACACACATGTAACGGTCATCTCACTTTCTCCTTCTCACGGCATAGGTCTACGGCCTTGGGTATTGCTGCTATCTCTCTTAAGGGGGGGCAGCTTGGGCGCGTTGTTGATGCCAGTCTATGACCGAGCACAAGCCGCCATGAGGTAGTTTACTGTTCAGGGACGAAGGTTCTCTGGCGCACATTCTTTCCTATGGACGAGAGCTCTAGTTAGATTCAGGGTCCATAATTGTTTAGTCTCACTGATAAAGAATGTTGATTATTACACTCTGAACTAGTTAAAACCTCGAGCCCTCAAACAGCGAGTCTGCAGCGGTGCTGACTGGCGACCGGTCTCTACCTGACTGGAGTCACGCTGTTTACAAGTAGTCCCAGCAAACATCCACTGATCAACTGCGATGTTAACAACCTCATGATAACTTCATATTTTTTTTATTTAGGATCATACCTGTGTTTAGTCATACCAATGCACTTTATTATAAAGTTGTGTATATTTACAGACTGTTGCAAAAACTAAGAAGCTTATAAACATCAGGTTTAAAACTAAAAGAGCTTTACAAAAAAGTAACACAATGAAAGATGTTTGGAGTTTTATTTTAGTTATTAATTTACATTTTTTGTCTAAGAGATGCTGATTTGAAACCGTTGTTACATACAGTTACGGCATTTCCTGTTTCTGCCGGAGAGAGGGGAGTTTGTCCCAAAGCTTGCCGCTGTATTTACTCCCTCCATCTGACAGGAGGGAGCCTCGTTGAGCTGCGAGTGTCACTCCGTCACGGAGGGGGAGTGTGTAGGGGTAGGGTGTAGGGCGTGGTTTGGGATTGGGTCGAAGTGTCTTTTCGGTTATGAAAACAAAATGGAGGTCACAGAGAAAGTGAACTCACCGAGGCCAGAGAGAGGCCGAAGTTTGTGGACTGGTGTTTCATCTGGATCTCGATCTTATGGAGCAGACCCTCGATCCTTTCCGCCTCAAAGCCTTTCCTGTAATGGATTATAAATGGGGAGTGGGTCAAGTTGTTCTATTAAATACATTTATTAAAAGGACTGCTCTTAAAGCCTTTTAGCCTGCTTTACAACTACCTTTAATAACTGCTCAAGACCACTTCTAACTATTTAATTTGCAAATCGCAGACACAGAGCTGCCAGGAACATACTTGTTAATATCACCCGTCAAACAAAGCAGTACACAGTATCAAACAGAAAGTCAAAAGTCACTATTGTATGCTTAAAGGGGACCTATCATGCAAAATGCACTTTTGTACGTCTTGTATACATGAATATGTGTCCCCGGTGTTCCAGGGAACTCACCAAGTGTCAGAAAACACAACCCTCTCTATTTTCCTCCATACCCAAATCTCTAAAAAAGGGGCTGCAACGGATCTGATAAAAACTGATCCAGATTTGAACACTGTCCTGACGTCAGGACGGTGGCGCTACGGCTATTGGGCCAACTCCACCAATCAGGAGGAGACAGCCATGGCCATTGCCGTTCGAAAGCGCTGGAGACGCTGTAGTACATATGCCAGGCCTGTAGGTGGTGCTGTTCTCACAGAATCAGCCCTTGCAAAAACAGAGCTATAAAATGTCAAATTGAGCAAAATGAGGCATGGCTAAAATGCATGATCTGTTTGGTATTTTGAAGAAAAAAAAGTATAAATATGCCTTATATGGTCCTACACTATATTATTCAAATATAGCATGATAGGTCCACTTTAAATATCTGCCACAACATAAGTAACCGGATCAAAGTAACATTACGTAGCCTACAGTCCGCGGCACTGTGAGTGCAGACGTCGATGTGTCCCATTATCATTCATATCACATGTATCATATATTTCCTTATCCGAGTCAGCTTCTTGAGCCGTATCTGGCCGTGCAACACTCACAGTGTCACATACTGTATGCACGCCACTAGCAAGCCACATAAATGTCTGGGAGCAAATTAATCTTATATGTTACACAAATACGGCCAGGATCCGTTGAATTTTCTGAATATTGGGTCGCAGATTGGAATTGTCGAAAGGGGGGTTCGTTTAGCATGAAACACTTGAAATAACTAGTGTTGCCTTGCCTTACACATTGAATGTAAAGCTATGAAACACAAACCATAGCCCCGATGTGACTGGTACTCACTCTATAATGTCATCGATGGTTTCACGGATGATCTGTTTCACCCTCTCCGTGTCTTCCTCAGCCATCCCCTGCAGACCGATGCTGAACGACGCCTCTTTGGTGCTGCCATCATATCTACACACATAATAACACTTTCAAAACGCTTGTATGTGGGATTAATAAAGTATAGATTAGATTCCTTTTATTCTCACTACACAGAGTACAGCGAAATTCCAAGTATTCCCGATACATAACAGACAGTATAAGTATCATTTTGACAATACAAGCTAAACATTTTAATATATAAATTGGACCTATGATACATTGAACAGTACGCTTACAGAACAATATACCATTACCATACAATTACAAGAGCAATACGGTCAAGGCAGTAACAAATGATGAATATATCTATCCATCTCAGCTTTAAGGTGCCGCCTTGTGAACATAACTGATGAATAAATAGTCTGATAAACAAGTTTTCAATTGAACACCCTGTCCGTTTATTCCCTGTTATTATAATTACGCTATTAACCTTGAATCAGCTTTTAAATCGGCATACAAAATAGGACATTCAAAAACATAACGACCAAGCTTCAGCAGCCAGATGATGTGGAAGCGTGTGTGTGTGTGTGTGCGTGGTGTGTGTGAGGTCAAAAATGATTGACCTATCAGAACCTCTGAATTAACAAACATTGGTTCCTACTGAAATCACAAGCACTAATTAGCTCCTATATGGCTCTCAACAATCTATGAATGAATATGTATACATCCGATGAGTTGTTGTCAATTTGTTAGCTTTCAAAGTCAACCAGTGAAATCAAACTAACTGATCCAATTTAAGTAGAAAGCCGTTTTGCTGTTGTTATGTTAGTAGAATAGAATATAACTTTATTGTCATCATACAAAGTACAACGAAATGTCTTTGGCAACTCTGACTGCAGTAAAAAATAGACACAATAAATAAGTGGGAAAAGCAGAGGTAGTAGCGATGACAGTGCAACGAGATACAATTCAATGTGCATATTTACACTTGTATATATTATGAAAATAGCCATGTCTAAATAGTAGTGCTAGTTGTACTCACCCTGCGACAGAGGAGAAGTCGGTCCCTATGTTGGGTTCGATGAGAGCTTTGTAGAACGGAGAGTTTGGTCCAGACATCATGAGAGAGGACAGCAGGCTGAGAGTGAACCCTTCAAACGTGTCCGTGATGCTGCAGAGGAACCAGGACGTTAAAAGCAAACTCAAAGAATCACTTTTTTTAAGAGGAGAAGTGTCATATATAAGGTATTTCTATTGAGGAAGAAACCCCTAGAAAAGCTGTCAAAAGACTGTGTTTTAGTCAAATTCAAAATAAACAAGCCACTGCTCTTAGTTTGTGGTTTCTGACCCGCTTCAATTAGATTCTTAACAAATGCGGGGATCTAGTCATTTTTTGCATTGATCAATATATATTTGCT
This sequence comes from Trematomus loennbergii, assembly GCA_012861695.1. Lineage (NCBI taxonomy): Eukaryota > Metazoa > Chordata > Actinopteri > Perciformes > Nototheniidae > Trematomus > Trematomus loennbergii. The sequence continues at coordinate 1,236,789 of JAAOOA010000048.1, forward strand.
ATCCATGCAGGCATCAAACAAACTGACACAAACCTGATCTATCCAAAGAAATTACAACTTGCATAATAATTCTAGGCGAGTATTAAAAAGGTTAATATACAAGACTAATCCTGTTAAAGTAAAAATGTCTCCAAGACTATACAAACCACTCAAGTCTCAAACAAACCGATCAGGAAGAAACAGAGGAAGCAGTATCTGTGGAATATCATAAATGCCGTCCTACCAATGTCTCTGTGAAAGACAGGAGGAAATCTAAAGAGACAAAGTGTCCTTACTCTCCCAGCAGGAAGCTCACACACAGCGTGTCCTGCCTCTTTGGATCTGGAGCCATGGCATCAGGGCCGCAGGTCACATGGTCTTCTCTCTGGGGGGGAAAACCACACAGATTATTGAACGTATTTCCACTTGTAAATTATAAAACAATAGAACTAGGCAAGTGAGAATTTAATACATGGTGGGTTTAAATTATTCAATTCTTAGTATCTTAACACTCTAATACAGGGGTGTTCAAACTACGGCCCGGGGGCCAAATGCGGCCCGCGGACCGTTTTGAATCGGCCCAAATTCAAAAAGTATAATGGAGAATGGCCCACAAATGAAACTTGTGCTTTTCTTATATTGTACTTCTTAAATGTAAACATATATTACACAGTAGTATTCATGTTGTTAAGACCACTTTTCTAAAAATTCAGTCAATTAAAGTTGGAAACATTTTCTAACATATCTTAGTTGATAAGAAAAAAGCCCAAGACTTATTTACAAGAAGCTTGAAATATACCCTTCCTATTTCTCCTTATTATAATCAATCTGAAGCTTCTGTTTTAAGGGATGAGCTGCCAACACTCACAAGCATAGTTTACTTACATTTGATTGATTTTGCTAACTTATAACTGAACTTATGAGGCGATATACCTCTAGTGAGCGGCCCAGCCCTTTGTATATTTTTCTGTATGTGGCCCTCGGTGAAAAAGTTTGGACAGCCCTCGTTTAAATGATTACATTCTTAGTATCTTAACACTGTAATATGTGTGCGTTGTGAGCTTACAGGGCTGCTCCAGTGTGGCTGTGACGGGACCTCTGTGTTCGGGTTGATGCGCTCAAACCTGGACAGAGCTTCCTCTTCGATCTGCTTCAGATGCTGCTCCAGAGGCAGATCTCCATATGTGAAGAACCTGAAAGACGTATTTAAGACTCTCTCAGTGTGTGTTCTCATTTCTGTATGCGTCACTTAAAGGGGACCTATCATGCAAAATGCACTTTTGTACGTCTTTTATACATGAATATGTGTCCCCGGTGTTCCAGGGAACTCACCAAGTGTCAAAAACACAACCCTCTCTATTTTCCTCCATACCCAAATCTCTAAAAAAGGGGCTGCAACGGATCTGATAAAAACTGATCCAGATTTGAACACTGTCCTGACGTCAGGACGGTGGCGCTACGGCTATTGGGCCAACTCCACCAATCAGGAGGAGACATTGCCGTTTGAAATGCTGGAAAGCTGTAGTACATATGCCAGGCCAGTAGATGGTGCTGTTCTCAGCCCTTGCAAAAACAGGGAAAAAATGCAAATTGAGCAAAATGAGGCATGGCTAAAATGCATGATCTGTTTGGTATTTTGAAAAAAAAAAAGTATAAATATGCCTTATATAGGTATGGTCCTACACTATATTATTCAAACATAGCATGATAGGTCCACTTTAATGGTTTAGCTTGATTTAGGCCCCATTTACACGGGAACGCAAAAAACCGAATTCGATATAAAAAAGTCTTCCGTTCACACGGATACGGCTCAATAAACATGTCCTTCACACGAGACCGCTCGACCCGCTGGAGACGCTGTAGTACATATGCCGGGCCTGTAAGTGGCGCTGTACTTCCGCCACAAAATACACCAAAAGCAGCGAGCATGGTTGCCATGGTTGCCCTTCTGTTTATTCTCTGCGGTGGATTTAGCAACATGTATTCTCCATGTCCACTGTTGCTGATGGTTGTGGTAGAGGAGCTGTAGATTTTGCACTAACATCTGTAGCATGGTCAGTAGCTACTGACCATGCTACAGCAGTGAGCAGCAGAGGTGGGGAGAGGTAGAGGCTATGTCTTCATCGTTATCAGGAAATAATCGTATAGGACGTACACACGGAGCCGTTTGGCCCCCAGAGCATTCCGTCCGCAGGGGTCCGTTTCCGCGGTTCCGTTACGGCCGTGTGAACGAACGGGCTATACGAAAGAGAAAAGTAGCGGATACAACCCGTTTCGTTCCCGTGTAAACAGCACCTTAAGCTAATGGACATGCAGGAGTTTTGCTGTAAGAGTTTGCATCTTCATGGTTGATTGCATTAATTGTAATAATAATAATAATACATCTCATTTTATAGCGCTTTTCCTAGCTCAAAGACGCTTTACATAAAATCGGAAACGGAAAACAGTACAAAGACAAAATAACATAAACAGTATTCCTAATCTAATGTGATGCATGCGTTTGTTTTATTGTATTATTATTAATTATAGTTAATAGGATTGTGTTATAACATGCATGTAACATTTTGAAAGCAGCATGGATACTGTCCTGTAATGACAACACAAGTTTATTTATAAGTAAGATAATACATATTAGTTTTCCTTTATATGATGGATGGTTAGGGGAATGGTCTGACACTGTTTCAAAGGTTTTTCTGACACCATAACATGGGATTATGCTGTAAACATCAAAGTACATTTCAGCTATCCTGCTATAAAACACATGTTTCTGTTGTTTTCTAAGCTGTGTGTGTGTGCGTGTGCGTGTGCGTGTGCGTGTGTGTGTGTGTGTGTGTGTGTGTGTACCTGGCGTTGCTGGGGTGGTAGTGTGTGGCGTGGAACTGTTTGAGTTGCTCCCAGGTGAGGTCGGGGATGTCGAGCGGCTCTCCTCCCGACACCACAGAGTACGTGTGGTCCGGAAACAGCTTGTTCTGGAGGTGCTGCGCGTACACACGCTCGTTTTCTGACTGTAGGAACACACAAAAAATACACTCTTAAATACACTATTTCATATTCTCACACAGGGCAGGCGTTACTAGCTCCCAGAGAGATAACGTAACCACGCAAACAGAGATAGTAGTTTAAGTGTACACACGCTCGTTTTCTGAAGGGTTTATTTTATCCTCTGTCCTTCTACTTGTTTCAGTTTAAGATCATCTACAAATATTGTGTCTGTTCTTGCTTTCCTTGTGTAGCCTTGCTTTGTTGAGGTCATTTTGTTCAAGGAGAGCACAATATTATTGTTTTTAATAGAGGTTAGAGAGTGATTCATTCAATTTAAGTAGGACATGTTTAAGTTAAAGCACCTTACTTACCTCGTGTGTAAAAACAATGAGATCATTATAGAGAAGGATCATTTCTATGCATAAAATGTGAATAACAGTGATTGTTGACTTACAAAAGCGCCCTTCATCTCATTGAACACGACTCCTTTAAACACCAGAGGGGTGCTGACATCTTTGGGGTCTTCATGCTCCAGCCTCCAGCCCTCCTGCCTGCAAATAATCAGATCAGTGTGAAGGTTACAGACCTGCAAGTGATATTTGCTAGCTGTAAGTAACCTGGCTGTTTATTACAATCACAAGTAAGTCATTTAAAGGGGACCTATCATGCAAAATGTACTTTTTGATGTCTTTTATACATAAACATGCGTCCCCGGTGTGTCAGGGAACTCACGCAGCGTCAGAAAATAAAACCCTCTCTCTTTTCCTCCGTACCCAAATCTCTAAAAACGGGGGAACAACGGAGCTGATCCAGATTTGCGTCGATATGACGTAATATCTGAAATGTGGACCCACGGCCCTATCAGAAAGTTGCTATCAGAAACAATGCCCGACTGTTTTGGACGTAATATGGTCGGTGTTTACATTAGCATCGCTAACACTCAGAGCTAACCTTACTGGAGAGCATGTGTGTGAAGAAGCAGGAAATAAAAAGGAACTCACCTTGTGGTATAACCGGCAAGAGAGAAAGCCTTTGAGCTCCATACTGTTTCAGAGATAATCCTTGATAATCCATGATATGGGTTTCATCACCGCAGTATTTAGTTTAGACAGTAGCTGCCGGGTCCCGCATGAGCTCAGACCCCTCCTTTTTTATCAATTTCCTTTTTGTTTTTAAAGCTTTATACCCAAAATCAGCACTTTGAAACAGGAAGTGAAATAGAGGATATGAGGCATGGCTAGAATGGGTGATCTGTTTGGTATTTTGAGCAAAACACTTCATAGACATGTTTTTTATATATTTCTATATATCTGAGACCTATGCTATTGCCTAAAAATAGCATGATAGGTGACCTTTAAGTTAACTTTGTGTACCTGTTGTATAGAATAACACATCAGTTTGAGCATTGTGACGTTATATAGTCAAAACTCACCAGAAATCCTGCTCTCGTAAACAAGGGAAGAAAACAGCATCCAGATACACCGAAAGAAGATTCTGGAAGTCTTTCCCATTTTGTGTTGAGAACGGATACATGGTGTAGTCACTGGCTGCAAAACAACAAACAAACAAACACATAAACAGTCAGGCATTTAAGAAACAATCAACCCTAAAGCTTTTTTTTCTCATATTTGAAGTAAAAAAGAAGGTACCTTTTCATTTAAATAATCAAAACAATACATAAATTCTACAAGAATGCACGAGCAAAGGGACATAATGTAAACAATAGCAACAAGTGTAGCATATGTGTAAACAACAGACACGTTTACGTTTACATGTAACCACTCTCATTTGTAATACTTAAATCACTATAATAAAACGTAAGGAAGTCCAAACATAATACATGGGACGACTAAACCTCTGGTAAACTCAAAACTTCAGCTACGTGAGCTTCGCTAACTCCTTTGCTCACAGACTCAGAGGTCAGTGTGTATTTCTCCGTACCTGTGAAGGCGTTCATGAAGGTGGACAGGGAGCGTGTGAGCATCTTGAAGAAAGGGTCTCTGCACGGATACTTCTCAGATCCACACAGCACCGTGTGCTCCAGGATGTGAGGGACCCCGGTGCTGTCCATGGGGGTCGTTCTGAGCTGGACACTGAAGAACAAAAACAAGAACACGAAACATCACATTTATTTATAGAATATAATACTTTATTGTCATTATACAGGTACAATGAGATGAGCAGAGCTAATCCTTTTTTTACGGTGCCGTCAAAAATATAAAAAAACAAACAAGAGACGTACAACACTCAGGAGAAGACAACATACAAACAACAAGCGTTCATACTTCAATATGCAGAAGTTAAAGTGCAGGAATATATCGGTTTAAGTAAAATATATATCTTTGTACACGGTTTAAGACACAGCTATAATATAATAATGTATTTCAAAGTCATGCTGTGACTGTAGTGGGAGTGTTACATTTCTCACACTTGACCATGTTAATGATCTGTTCAAACAACATTCAAACAACCCTGAACCTAGAAACTACATTTCCCATGATGCACCTGGTGTGCTGCTCATCCACCCTGACCTCAGAATCATTCTTTTGGCGTGCGTCATTAAGCTGTTTCAGAGGGTCACATGATCTTTAGCCAGTTTCTACAAATCTTAGTTCGTAACTCCATCCTATACAATGTTGTTGTTTGTTTTTAATCTGCAAAGCCCACTGAGACAAACCTGTTTTGTGATATTGGGCTATACAAATAAAGTTGAAGTTGTTCACGGTTTAAGATGCAGCTGTAGTGCAATCACTTATTTCAAAGTCATGCTGTGACTGTAGAGGGAGTGTTACATTCTCACATTTGACCATGTTAAAAGATCTGTATATATATGGAGGCGTGTGGCGCAGTGGATAGTGCGTTGGTGATCGGATCAGGGGATCACAGGTTCAAACCCCACTGCAGTCAGCATGTCGTTGTGTCCCTGAGACCTTCACCCCAATTGCTCCTGTGGGGATTGTCCACAGTATTGAGTATGTAAGTCGCTTTGGATAAAAGCGTCTAACAAGTGACATGTAATGTAATAATATAATATTAGTATTTGGAGCGGATGAAACACATTCAAACAAACCTGAAGAGGTTATTGGCATCATCTCTGGCCGCATGCAGATACTGAGCCCCAGTTTTATCATGAGTCAACTTCACTGCTGTGAGAAACAAGTCCGGGACCACCACAACCTGGGAAAACAGGATTAGAAAGTGAAATGACATTTTGTTTTAAAGCAGCAGACACTTTTACGAAGGTTCAAGGTCCCGTCTCCGACACTGAATCAAGCTTTTTACTAAGTGGTGTTACTAGAAGGTCAATCAAATCATAATGAGACAGTGAACCACAAACAAATTCACAGTACATCCTTCGTGTCTGGCCAAGTGTCTGATTAACTTATTATTCCCCAGATACGATACGATATACTTTATTGTCCCTGAAAAGGAAATTTGTTCTGGACAGTTCTGCATACATGTACATATACAAACATAGTAAACATTCAAATACATACACATATATCACTCATACACTGTTTGAACAAACACAATACACACATACGACAATGGCGACCTATTGCAACCCTCAGGCCAACATTTAGATGCATTTAGCCATCCAGTGTTCATACAACTTGACTTTATAACCCCTAAATTATACAACTTTTAGTGAAGCATAAGATGAGATGATATAAGTAACTCTTAAATAAGAAATTCATTAAATAAGCTTACTTCTCTGACTGTAAAGCCGTGGATTTTCTGTCCTGCTTGGTACTGACAGGCCCTCTCTTGTGCTTTGGTGCTCTTCAGCCTCCATGTGTGCTGCTGTCCATTGAAACTGCAAAGAAAAAAAGGTAATTGTACAATGAATAATTCACCAATCTTTGTGCAAACTTATGCAGATATCTCGATATTGTATAGCATTGAATATCGTGTGTATTGCATGACATTTCCACACAGAAGGATATGTTTCATCTTACATTGCAAACAATGCATTTCCAGATTGTCATTGATTTCAGAGCACATGCAAAAAGACATTACTTCGTTGAATATCTGGTTTAGTGACACATCCCCATAGCAGGAGAACACTTTATAATGATGGTTAAGCTTAATTGGGAGTTTCCTAAATATTGCAAACGTCCATGTGGACCTTTAGGTTTAAAGCCCTAAAAGATAAGAGATAAATAAATGGGGAATGAACAAGAACTGTGTGGATAATATTTCATCTCCAAGTGCATTCACAGAGTGTCCATTTCAGACCATATGCTAATATATAATTCATTATTAAACACTACATGTCTACATGTGAAAAAAGGAAGGTCATATAAACAAACCGGCGTGCAACACCAATAAAGGCTCGGGTGAAACTGTTAGCAATATTTATTTCAAACTACTAACTAAAAACGTTTCTTCTGAATGTTTAAAACATATTTATAAACAGTAAGGGTAGTTAGATAACCCCAAAGTGATGCGTTTGGTTGCATCAGCTGTTTCATCAGTTGAAATGCTAACCCTTGTCCCATTTCTACAAAGTCAGAGCCCCTTTTTATCTTAAATATCACACAATATCCAGTCACGTTGTCACAGACAGTCAGTTAATGTTGGCTTGACACTACCAAGTCAACAACATACACAACGAGCATTTCATTTATTAAAAATAACCCATGTGTGTGTAAGCTAACTTGCTAACTTACCTTAGATACCTAAGTTTCTGGAGCACTCCCTTCGTTTGCCGAAACATGGCTTTGTCAGTGGCGAAATTATTACTCTCCAAGTGTATTCGGCTATTAAAATAACACTTTTGTAATTAAATATTGTCAATAATTCCACATTATTTCGTTTCGCATCTCAGGTCATGCTTGTGTTGGACAGTTAACACATTGGTTAGTTGCACACGTAAAACATGGACGCCACAGCCGCGCACATCGTAGATCTAACAGCTACTTTGTGCGCAGTTACCATGGCAGTTACACCCATCCGTATGTTATGTAACTCTACACTGAGCAACTCGTAAGCGGATCATTCCACCTACAAACATGCTTGTTTCTGATTGGTCGAGACGAATGAAAAGCAGATTTGATTGGCTCAACGAGATATTACCAAACCATGACCGGTGTGTGAAGTTTTTGAAGGGCAGCAATATTTGTTTACGTATTAAACACCAGTATAAAACTTTAACTTCGTCCAACTTCAAACGTAACGTTATTAATTTAAAAAGGATCCAAGGATTTGATTTTCCGTTATTTTTCCTAAATTGTAATTATGTTTCTTATCCAGCAGAGAGCGCTAAAAGATCATATTTGGCCACTAAATCACATTAGTATGTTGTGAGTAACTTTGTTGGGGATGCTTTTTCCTATTTATTCCACACTCAGATCCCAAAATACGAGAAAAGTGGGGAATACATATGTTAAAGTGCAACTGAATCATCTTCTCTGTGCATTGGTCCCCCACATTTATTTCTAACTCATATTTTCCATCACATTCAAATACATAATTATTACGAAGACTGTTCAGTGTTGCTAAGCAACTTTTCTATTTGCCATTACATTGCATCTTCTGAAGGGTAGACCTTGAGAACTGAATAAAGAATCTACTTTTCAAAGTAAGTTTTTTTCTATTAGCATCATTTGTTGGTGCATTTCATAGTTATTATGATTGGTTTGATATGCTAAGAGTTTTGGCTCTTTATTATGAACAAAGTAGCTGTCTGTTCGCTTCGGCATCTTTCTTTAGCTGGTATCATCTTTGTGACATACAGTATGTAACATCAATTCAATTAGGTGCTTGTTTTCTGTGTATAAACGTTATCCTTTTGTAAGGTGGCTCGTTTTTGCATTCTGCATTTCCAGACCAGTATTGCCATGTGAGAGTGAGTCTTCTCCATCACATCCCAGTATCAGTCTGGTTCTGTGAAGCAAGGAGCAGGTGGGAGAAGAGAGAAGGGATGCACAATGTGTCAGCCTTTCATTCTTTCAGTTTGAGTTACTATAGCAAGCATATCACTCAATAAATCCACAACAACAATAACATATGTTTAAAAGGTTATGTGTGTTTATTTATACAGCTGTCCATACTAGTTGTATATTCTATGGTGTACTCATCTTGATTCGTACTATATACGTTTGTTTATTGTATTTGTATTGTTTTATTATTAAAGTGTCTACAGTGTCTTTAATATACTGCTATATTTCCCCTATCTATACACTGCACTGAAACACTTTTCTTGCACTTCTGGTTGAATGCTAAATGCACGTAACTCTTCCAGTATACTGCATAAAGGTGAAAATAATCTGATATAATCTAAATCTAATGTATGTATGATGGAGTCTCTGCCATAGAGCTTTGCACCGATGAGTTAGATAGATATAGATAGATAGATAGATAGATAGATAGATAGATAGATAGATAGATAGATAGATAGATAGATAGATAGATATGATAGATAGATAGATAGATAGATAGATAGATAGATAGATAGATAGATAGATAGATAGATAGATAGATAGATAGATAGATAGATAGATAGATGGATGGATAGATAGATAGATAGATAGTAGATAGATAGATAGATAGATAGATAGATAGTAGATAGATAGATAGATAGATAGATAGATAGATAGAAAGGGATGTGTTTTTGTTACAGGACCAGTGTGTTCAACATTAAAATACAAATACTTAAAAAGTAGAATAGACTTCCTCCTCCTCCTTCTTCCCTGCAGAAACCACTCGTCTTGCAGACTGCCTTTTCTGTTCAGTTATTTATTTGATTGTCTATTTCTAAATATCTTTTGAGGCACCCACGGTCATCCTTATGTTTCCCCTGACAGCATGTGGGAGATTTTCCATCAGCATGAATAGGAAACCTTGGTGAGGAGGAATTAGGGCTTTTTTCAGAGCCAGCGTCCTCCAACATGTGAGCTCCAGTCTGCATGTTCATTATCAGCAGAGACCTTGAAGACACAAAGCAGAGAGACAGGCTGTGAAATGTTCACCTTTAAATCCTGATTGCATGCAGAGCAAAACGTGGCGATGATGTGATAATATTTCAGTGGAATTGAAGTTGTAAAAGGATTATTTTTGAGGCAAAATGGAATAAAGTGATTACATAATTATTGAATGACTTATTTTTTATATTATTGTATTCAAATCATTATCAGAAATACTTTTAAAATCCCAGGGGAAATAGTTTTGTGTGACAGTTGATCCATTTAATAATGAATAAAAGAAAATAAGAAAAAACTATACAATTACAATTAAATACAATGTGTGAACATATATTATTTTCACATCAAATTAATACTCATCTTAATTGCAAAACTGTTTTGTCACAGCTGAAGAGAGTAAAGAGGTTTTACACAAGTTAAAATAAATAATCAAATTGAATATTACACAAATCAAATGAAAGAGAAACAGTTAGGTGCAAACCACATATCTTTAATCTACAGGAGGTGAAAGAGCACTTCGGCAGCGTGCATCTCGCCTCGTTAAATTAATGAAGATGCAGCAGGACGTAATGCAAGGATTAAAGGATCAATCAAAAGTTTTTACGAGAGTTCAAAGAGTTTTGTTTCAACACGTTCTGTAAAGCATACACTTCCTGCTGTTTTACAGTAACGTAAAAATGTTCTTGTTTTATGGATACAACCATTTTTTTTACTGTTATTGTCATGGGATTATACTGCCACGTGAAAAATTAGCAAAACAACTTGAAAAAGTCATTTCATGGTGACTTTAAGGGCAACTGAAGGATCACATAAGCCTCTATGGAGGTTGCTCCTAAAGCCCTTATTTGAATAAAGCAAAATGCATATAGCGGTCAAGCTGTAAACAAGGCTGTGTAACATGACACACAAACAGCACGTCCTCAACTGTGTAATGCAAAAATAATGTCCGAAACACACTTTAATACGAGGGGAAATGAGTTACTCTACGTGTTGTCAGGGATGTGAGTTACTTGGTGTTGATGTGCTCCTTCCTCCGGGTAATCCTCAGGTCTGTACTGTCCAGACGCTGCTTCATCCAGGCTTAAGCTATCCATCAGTGTCAGATGGAAAACAAAACCCTGGCTTCTCACTTCTGTCTCTCACAGCTCTGTTATCCAGCGCTGGCAGCACATTCACCTGTTATGGATGTCTGGGTTTAAGGCATGGCTGTACATAGAGTTCTGTCCAATATATGATATACTCAATGATGTACTCACCTGCAGCTGGACAGTAGTGCCTTGCAAGTGAGTTAACACCATTTTTAGGGGGACTTTAATTGTCTAAAAGCTGAACCTGCATCATTGCATCTCTTAGATTACATGCATGTGTATTTATTTGGTCACGTCTGCTACTCATGGATGTTTATATGCAGAATTTGCACTAGATGTCACCTGATTTTTCACAAAGTAGAAACCAACGCACACTCAGGATTACGTTTCTACAACTTTTTTTTCACCCCTGGACAAATTTATACCAAATCTCAGTTCCAGTGACTTTAATTAACCCTTAAATGATTTCTGTATCCAGTCATTTGACAGGCGTGGGTAGTGTTATACAGGTCTTATAATGGTAGAACATGGGTGTAATAGGGGTGTATGTATGAAGTGGGTGGTGTGGGTGTATTAACAGTGTAATATAGGTGTAAAATGTGTGTAATATGGGTCAAATAATGGTGTGAAATGGGTGTTATAGGGGTGTATGTATGAAATGGGTGTGTTCAGGTGTATTAACAGTGTAATACAGGTGTAATGCAGGTGTAAAATGTGTGTAATAGGGATTGTATTAATGTGTAATGTGGGTGTAGATAATAGCATTACATTAGGTTTCCAAAATATGTATATGTGATTACCAGTTTGAGTTAAATGCCATTAGGGTGTGAATGAAAGGCCAAAACACATAGAAAAAGCTACTTTTGCCAACTACTCCTGTACTAGGCTTACAACTACATCCAGATCCACATAGCCACTTGTAAAGCTAAGCCTGATGGGAAATGTAGTTATTTGTACAGGTATGTTGTCTGAAATAAAGATATCGGCAAAATGAACCGACCAATAGACAAATTGCCCAAAGTGAAGCAAGTTAAGCGTGGGTAAAACACAGGATAACAGCTCGCTGATAAAGTAAATATCAGTGTGTTATTGTGGAAATAATTCAACAATCATTACATTTCTATCTTTGTTCTTTATCTAACCCTGACATTATGAGTTCTGCAGTAAACAAATGTGATGCAACCACCATCTTGCACGGTGGCATTTTGTCTTGCTCTGGTCAGCCCGGTGCTAAAGTTTATCACATCACACCGTCCCCGTGTCTTTATCAGTCCCCAGACACAAAGGGCAAATAAAGGTTGGGCGTTTGATAAAATGAATTATCATGGGTAGTAATCTCGGGGGAAAGCAGAGCATTCTCCATCAATTCAGCAAAAATAACACAAAACCTTTGCATATGAAATCGTGTATTTCACTGAAGGGACACACACACTGTAATTTTGAGATGTTAAAGAATATCAAGCAACAATTGTGTCTCCCTGAAATTGGATTGATTTGGGAAATGTGTTTTAGAATGAAACGTGTGAGAAAATGTATTCAAGTATGAAGCAGTTGAAGCAGTTGTCGTAGCTGCTTTTGTAAAAATAAATATGCCATTGAGGCAGGAAACAGCAACTAAAGCTCTGCAATATATAAGTATTATAGAGAAATTATGATATGAGAATAGATTTGTGTTATTTTGATGTTGTAATATCAGATAAGTATTTCCAGAATTTACTGAGACTGTTTTAGCTATTCTATTGTTTTCCTTTAACCCACTATTGATTATTTATCAAAATTCGAATGTTACTCTCTTTCTTATATGTTAATATCTTGTGAAAACATCAATGGTCAATAGCGTCACAATATTGATATTGAGATATTTTGATCAGAAATATTGTGATCGTGAAAACGCCTCAATTGGACTCCTTTGTTTACTTCCGAATCAAAGTGACATCACTATGTAAGACTTGCACTTCAATTGGCTAGCGCTCCAACAGATTGAACAATGATTGGTTAAGGGGCGGGACATCTCTAAGCGGTTGACCAATCACAACAGAGCCGACCAGCTAACCAATCAGAGCAGACTGGGCTCTGGTTTCAGACAGAGGGTGAAAAGAGGTGCTGCAGTACAGACAGTATGAGAAAAATAAAGAGCTTTTGAACATTAAAGCATGGAGACATGTAGAGACACTACATACTGATATACACCTGAACATCAGCAGGAGAGGACTCTTTAAAGTAGAGACACTACATACTGATATACACTGAACATCAGCAAGAAGGACTCTTTAAAGTAGAGACACTACATACTGATAACACCTGAACATCAGCAGGAGAGGACTCTTTAAAGTAGAGACACTACATACTGATATACACCTGAACATTAGCAGGAGAGGACTCTTTAAAGTAGAGACACTACATACTGATATACACCTGAACATCAGCAGGAGAGGACTCTTTAAAGTAGAGACACTACATACTGATATACACCTGAACATCAGCAGGAGAGGACTCTTTAAAGTAGAGACACTACATACTGATATACACCTGAACATCAGCAGGAGAGGACTTTAAAGTAGAGACACTACATACTGATATACACCTGAACATCAGCAGGAGAGACTCTTTAAAGTAGAGACACTACATACTGATATACACCTGAACATCAGCAGGAGAGGACTCTTTAAAGTAGAGACACTACATACTGATATACACCTGAACATCAGCAGGAGAGGACTCTTTAAAGTAGAGACACTACATACTGATATACACCTGAACATCAGCAGGAGAGGACTCTTTAAAGTAGAGACACTACATACTGATATACACCTGAACATCAGCAGGAGAGGACTCTTTAAAGTAGAGACACTACATACTGATATACACCTGAACATCAGCAGGAGAGGACTCTTTAAAGTAGAGACACTACATACTGATATACACCTGAACATCAGCAGGAGGACTTTTAAAGTAGAGACACTACATACTGATATACACCTGAACATCAGCAGGAGAGACTCTTTAAAGTAGAGACACTACATACTGATATACACCTGAACATCAGCAGGAGAGACTCTTTAAAGTAGAGACACTACATACTGATATACACCTGAACATCAGCAGGAGAGGACTCTTTAAAGTAGAGACACTACATACTGATATACACCTGAACATCAGCAGAATATGTCCTCTTTAAGACGTGTCCTCATCCCAGCTCATGCAGGTGCTTAAGACAGAATGAACCAGGATGCAACAGACGTCAAATTCTGGACATATTTTGAGATTGAAGGTGTGCATCTGTTATCCAGAGTCTCATTATTACCATGATTTGAAATAGTGAGTAGCTTCCAGAGTGTGAGTCCCTCAGGGCTCTTTGCTCGGCCACTAGCCCATCTGACACGGCTTTGCTCTTTTTGCACAGAAATGTCAATTCCTCCCCAGACCGTTTCATTAGCGCACATTTCAGATGGATAGTTGGTCTACGGCCCCACACCCTCCACTTTCCTCCTCACCTCTGGGGCCAATTAGGGCGCTGGAGCTGAAAACAAATGAAACGCGGTGGCAAAACAGCGTTTACTTCAAAACCTCGCACTTAATTTGAAGATCTCTGTCTGATCTGAAGTCGAATTAGCCGGGTGATATTCTCTTTGATCTCGCAGGTTTTTGCATTTGTTGCCAACTTATTGAGTGGAGACTCCAGAGGAACAGGCGCTGACTCTGGATGTGTTGATACGCAGGGTGCACACACAATTAGAGTGCATGCACAGTGCAGACAGTCTAACAGAAACAGAAAGAAATGCTGTCATCTCCCTTTACTTAGAGACATGACAATGTGCCCGAAAAGACAATGCACCAAGTAAACAAGTACACAACAGAATAAAACGAGAAACACACACGTTAATACTTCTGCCTCGGACCTGCTTCCAACCTTTTTCTGATGTCCAATACTAAAAATAAGTTGATTTATTCTTCAATGGATAGCATTTTGTTACCCTCCTCCAGGATTTGACAAGTGTGTCCTTCTGCTTCTCCCTTATGGAGCAAACCAGCTAAGTCAACTCATCCATAACAGTTACAGTAAATACCAATGGTGACCAAAAAACGTGTTATAATATAAATAAACCAAAATGGACATAGCAACTTCACGAAGCAAAACTGTGTGCCTCTTTATCTAATATCTTAGTCTACTCCACTTTTGCCTTTGCTGTAGCACAGGAAGTTTCCCTGCTGTGGTGCGAATACATTATTCCTGATTTCTGAACTCTCAAAGTAAAAACCAGGCAAAAATGTCCAATAACGTCCTCACTCTCCAGGTCTGAAACTCAAATCTGTCCTTGCTGAGAAATAATTAGATTAGCACAGACATGGATACACAGAAATAACAGTTTCCGAGTAAAATAAACAAGCTTGCTGCTCCTTAAAGGTCCCCTATTATACTGTTTTTCATCAATATATTATAGGTCTCAGATATATACAGAACATGTCTCTGAAGTGTTTGGCTCCAAATACCAAACAGATCATTGCAGCATCCCATAATCCCCTCTGTTTCAGCCCTGTTTCAAAAGTGCTGATTCTCTGTCTGTTACTTTAGATGAAAATAAGGAGCCACTCCCCACGCCCCTCTGAGAGATGATTGGTTAAAAAGACACAACACAATAGGCGCTTTCACACAGGAGTACTTCCAATTTCTGTTTGGCTGGGCGAATTGCAAACCACGCCCCGTAAAACTCTGAAAAGTGTTGTGAAGCCGCCATTGTAGCATTATTAGCATTAGCCCCGCGCACCAACGCAGAGAGACTAACTTATGGCAACACAAAAAAAACATGGGAGCGGTGGAGATGAGGAGGTGTCGGCGTTCTGGCGATTTACTCTGAAGGCTTCAGTGAAGCTGCTGGGAGTCCCAGCAGCTTCAACTGAAGCCAGTCCCCAACTCCGGGGACTTCCGGCCGGGGACTTCGGGTGGCAGTATACCGTGAAGTTGTTTGCGGCCTGCCAGTAAACCCAAAGCAGAAGAAGAAGAAGTGACATCGCGGCTTCATTTGCGTAATTTCCCTCAGGGACTTATTCCGGTGTGAACGCGATCGGCTCTTTAGTTCCATGGGGGAACTAAGTACGGCAAAGAGGCTAATGGTGCTCTAGGAGGAGATTCAGGTGATAAGGTGGGGGGGGGGGGGGTTACCTTGGTTGGTGATTGGCTAATGGTTACACAAGCCAAAAAATCGTTATGACATCATAAAGTGGCCAAAATCTGATCAGCTCATTTTCAGACAGGTTTTTATATAAATGGATCAGGACAAAAATGGATCAGAGTCTCTTTACACAGAGGGACACATGTTGATGTAGAAGAGACATGAAGAAGTGGATTTTGCATAATAGGTGACCTTTAAGTTTGCATGCATTTCTTATTCAAACACACCACAGACAGACAGACAGACAGACAGACAGACAGACAGACAGACAGACAGACAGTCACCTGTGTCGCCCGGTTAAATCCGGAGCATGGATCGGTGTTTGACACTGATCCGGACAGATCGTCTGGACGGACGTTGGCCCTGGTTCTCTGCTGACACTCAGCCTCAGGCTCTGATGCTTTTGTTCTGCACTCTGGTAAGGTAAAAATAAAATAATAAAAACATTGAGGCATACACAATGCCTCAATCTGAGCTCCACACATGGCTCTGTTGTTCAGGTGTTGTGGTTCAGTATTGAGCTGCTAAAAGACCATCATCAAACTTTGAATGGGATTGATTCATACTAGAGTAACTACAAAAAACCTTAAAGTAATGTTGAAGTGGACCTATCATGCTATATTTAAATAATATAGTGTAGGACCATACCTATATAAGGCATATTTATACTTTTTTTTTTTCAAAATACCAAACAGATCATGCATTTTAGCCATGCCTCATTTCGCTCAATTTGAATTTTTTTAGCTCTGTTTTCGCAAGGGCTGATTCTGTGAGAACAGCACCACCTAGAGGCCTGGCATATGTACTACAGCGTCTCCAGCGCTTTCGAACGGCAATGGCCGTGGCTGTCTCCTCCTGATTGGTGGAGTTGGCCCAATAGCCGTAGCGCCACCGTCCTGACGTCAGGACAGTGTTCAAATCTGGATCAGTTTTTATCAGATCCGTTGCAGCCCCTTTTTTAGAGATTTGGGTATGGAGGAAAATAGAGAGGGTTGTGTTTTCTGACACTTGGTGAGTTCCCTGGAACACCGGGGACACATATTCATGTAACAAGACGTACAAAAGTGCATTTTGCATGATAGGTCCCCTTTAAATGATAAGAAATAGCCATCTGAAGAGTAAACTCTGTATATGTACTTAAAAGAAAATATAGTATTCAAGTCATACTGCAGTTTGTTTCACTCTCCCAGGAATCAGATTCTGTTATTTTAAATAATACAATAAAAGCACGACAATAAATGATACAATAAAACAGCTCTTATTTGTGCCTCAGTCAATGTAATAATAATGTAAAATGTCATATAACTATGTCCTGTACTGTTTGTGGAAAGCCAATATAAAACCCTGAGATTTAAATAGGCTATTTTCACTAGTGAAGCACTTATGGAGCATACAATTATGAAACCTAAAAATGGGCATCGTAGGGCCCCTTTAAGCAACTATTTAAACATTGTCCTGCCTGTTTGATTGTCTGATCGACAGTGTTCCTTTTTTTGGGATGTCAGAAAATATTTTTGAGTGAACAATGTTATCATATGTGATAAAATCAAGAGCCAGGGCAAAAACAAAACCCCACGAATAAACCAGAAAATACTTTGAAATCAATAATAAATAACAATGTAACATGACATTTAGGTTGCAATGAATTTGTCGCTTCAGTTTGAATTGAGTTTAAAATCCGCACACATCTCTCTGTCTATATCCAGCCATCTCTCGATCTAGAGGACGTTTTCTCCGAGGTCTGGGGAATAAGTGAAGGCTCATATTGTGCTCTGTGAGTTCAGTGTGTGGGAGTTTCTCCTGTTTGAGAAGCCTTCCCAGCAGCCTCGGCGGTGGCCTCCACAGAAGACGGATAATAACTTCACTGCAATGAATGTTCAAAGTTAGTTTGCCCTCCACCCACAGCTATATCTCCAATTTCTGCATTTGCTTTCAAGCTTGCACTCTACTGCTCCCTCAGACTCTCTCTCTCTCTCTCACACACAGACACACACACAGACACACACACAGTCTCTAAATGTGTGTGTGTGTGCATTCTCTCTGTCTCATTCTCCATATCTGTGTGTATAACATTCAGACTGTTCTGTAGGAGTGTGTACATATTTTTTTCTGAATCTGCTGTCAGAGTAATGTCATATTTCTAATGCATTTCACCGTTTTATTATCTCGCTAGTTCCCTGAATAAGTCAGACTGTATTAATGAGTATAGTTTTTAAAGTTACGCACATTATGCAAGTACTATGCATAATGTCAAATGAGTTGTTCGCAGTGTTAAAATCAAGGATAGTGAAAACCTGTAGTCTTTTTAGCCTCTTTTGTTTTGTTTTTGTTGTAACATTTCCTGTATTGTACACAAACATTTCACTCCTCAAAAGTCACAAAATGCTGCATATTGTTCGTTTGCTTTCCAACGTCCGCTCTTCGGAACAAGGAGCATGATTGACATCTTCTTTTATGGTTTATGCTACCTGAAAAGATTGACATTTTGGTTAGTATTTCAAAACAGCAGCTCAATATCGAAACTTAAAGCATGTTCTCTCAACTTAAAGGTCACCTATCATGCTATTTTTAGGCAATAGCATAGGTGTCAGATATATACAAATATATAAAAAACATGTCTATGAAGTGTTTTGCTCAAAATACCAAACAGATCACCCATTCTAGCCATGCCTCATATCCCTCTATTTCACTTCCTGTTTCAAAAGTGATGATTTGGGGTATAAAGCTTTAAAAAAAAAAGAAAAAAAAAAAGGAGGGGTCTGAGGTCATGCGGGACCCGGCAGCTACTGTCTAAACTAAATACTGCCGATGAAACGCCATATCATGGATTATCAAGGATTATTTCTGAAACAGTATGGAGCTCAAAGGCTTTCTCTCTTGCCGGTTATACCACAAGGTGAGTTCCTTTTTATTTCCTGCTTCTTCACACACATGCTCTCCAGTACAGGTTAGCTCTGAGTGTTAGCGATGCTAATGTAAACATGCACCGACCATATTACGTCCAAAACAGTCGGGCATTGTTTCTGATAGCAACGTTTCTGATAGTGCCGTGGGTCTGCATTTCAGATATTACGTCATATCGGACGCAAATCTGGATCAGCTCCGTTATAGCTCCGTTTTTAGAGATTTGGGTACGGAGGAAAAGAGAGAGGGTTTTATTTTCTGACGCTGCGTGAGTTCCCGACACACCGGGGACACATCTTTATGTATAAAAGACATCAAAAAGTGCATTTTGCATGATAGGTCCCCTTTAATACAAATGTTTTTGTTGCCTTTACATAACCAAACATGTATCATCCCAG
Source organism: Trematomus loennbergii (assembly GCA_012861695.1). Lineage (NCBI taxonomy): Eukaryota > Metazoa > Chordata > Actinopteri > Perciformes > Nototheniidae > Trematomus > Trematomus loennbergii. The sequence goes on from JAAOOA010000048.1 coordinate 1,256,237, forward strand.
TTTCGGTCACACTAAAATCTAAAATACCTAATTCCCCTCGTACCTGTACTATTTATCGATCTAGATTGTTTTGGTGTTGTTTGAGCCAGTATTTAGATTTTATAAGAAAGGCCACCTAATTGTGACGTCTGTAGTCAACACACTATAAAAGACTATAATTCCCACGGCGCCTCCTCTAAAGTGACAGTGATGGGCAACCTGCTGGAAAGACGCCGTCGAGGAACAGTTTTTAACCGTTAAACTACCCTTTAAGTTATTAAGTGATATAAGCCTTATCAAGAAAGAAAGAATACCTACGTTGTTTGTTATTTTATTTGAGTTTTGCTTATTTGTTTTGAATTAAAGGCCTCTTTTCTTTGTTGCACATGTAAAAGTTTGTTATTTAATTTTTGAGCAAACACATCGCTTAATACCATCCAAACCATCGGAGGCCAAGCAACTCTTCAAACTGTAAGTAACACAAATATAAAGGAAGAAAACTAGTTAAAACATGTCTGTTTAAGGCGTCTAGTGGCTTGATAGATAAACAAGGAAGGAAGCCACGGCAGAGGCCTGTACGACGAAGCCGGATTTTCGCTTAGCGGGCTAACTTCAGGGAAAACTCGGGGGTGTCCTACGACGCTGGTTCTCTTTTTAGCGGGCTAGATCTCCATGGTAACTTATGCTGAGCGGCTAGCCTGGTCCGGAGCAGGTTAGGTTGCAGGCTAAGAGATCAAGTCAGTGAAAGCACCGCCTGCTGACCAATCAGAGCTCAGTGTGCGGAGTTTAAAGCGATCGAGTCATATTACAGGATAGAGAAAATACAGTTTAAACTGCCGTTGCAGGAAAGACGGCCGGCAAAAATCACCGACTGTGTGAACGTGAAAATGAATAGAATATCCCCTCCCATCTTCAGAGCAATCTGACTAATATAACATTAGCGTTAAGAAAGCTTACTTAAATATCTGCCACAACATAAGTAACCGGATCAGAGTAACATTAAGTACAGTCCACGGCACTGTGAGTGCAGACGTCGATGTGTCCCATTATCATTCATATCACATCATAATGTATCATATATTTCCTTATCTGAGTCAGCTTCTTGAGCCGTATCTGGCCGTGCAACACTCACAGTGTCACATACTGTATGCAGAAGTATTATTTTAAGCAACACATTAAGTTGACGAAACATCGAGTCAAATGTAATTAAAGTCAGATCCACTCGTGTCTTGGACGGGGCAGTGATATCATAAACCTGTTAATGTACGCATTCAAACACTTTTTCTTTTACCAGCTGTATTCACCTAGCAGGTGCAGCTATGTGGCTTTTATCCTGGATAAAGGTTTAAGTCATGGATGTTTAAAGTTTAACTTCTTCATATTTGACTAATATTAAAGTTCACTTTTCATTCAGGAAGTATGACGCTGCGCTGTCAGTACGCTTGTCCATGTTTGTGATTGGTCGAATGCTCCAAATACCACCCCTTTCATGTGAACGTGCACCTAACTAGATAGGACACGGCTGGCTTGAGCGATCCACTTGATAACCCGCGTCGTAGCGCTTAGCGAGAGCGCGTATGTTTTGGATTAGGCCAACCGGCTAACTCAAACATATCCAGGTTAGGTTGAACTGGTTTCGTCGTACAGGCCTCTGGTGTGATTTGCTTGGAATTGGAGATATCTGCCTTTTCTCACAACACATTTGTGAATGATCTTGAATAACCAGGTCAAAGAAGACTTTGCTGTTGAATCCTATTTTGCATTTTGACCACGGCAACCGAGTGTGTCACCTATTTCCACTATATTTGGTTGACGCCAGACCAACACTGATAAAAAAAAGCCCTATAGGTAAGTGACAAAATCTATATGAAACTGTTGGTTTTAAGTAATCTAGCCACCAACGTGAAAACAATCTAGTACTTTGTGGTGTTAAAACAGAGGTAGCCAGTAAACTTAATCCATATGGAATTTATTTCGTCCACTTCCAATCCATTTGGGTTGTCACTTTGAAAGCAGCAATATGTTAACTAAAAACAATGACAACTAATCAAACAGATCTATTACTGTATGTTTTGACATTTGTTAAGGTTCTTTATTCCCCATTTTTCTTTCCATCAAATCCCAATAAGTATCCATCATTCTTTACATCTCCAAAATGTTTTTTCTCCTGGTGCCGGTGAAGTTTTCCGACAAGACGAACACTGAGGACACTTTCAATATCATGTTTGAGCAACATCATTATCCCGGCCGCCTGTCACTGTCAAACTGCACACGTTCACAGCGGGTGTTTGGTTTGAACCTGAGGATTGTTTTCCTGTTTGTTAAAATGCAGCCTACATTGTGCACTTGGCAGGATTTGTTCCAGAACAAATGTCATGGCGATAAAGTCATTGACTGGAATTAAACTGTATGAAACAAACCTGAGATTGAAAGCTGTTTGTTTCCACCTCAATGTAACCTTGCTGAATATTTAATATCTGCCAATGTGTTTCTGTGTCACACTTTTGAAGTCGCGGCGTCGGATTTCACAGGGGTGACTTTATTTTTCCCGCAGATAGTTTTTTCTTTTATTGTTTTGCTCCGACTTTTTCCGACCCCCCCACCTCAACAGTGTCAATTTAGCATGCATCGCTCATCAAAAGCAACCTTGTGTGCCAGCTGCTGAACACAAACCTCCTCTTTCAGAGCCTGGCTGTTGTCATACGTTTAAATTATTCATCCGAATTTTAATAGACAGGAATATGATTATATAGTTTGACAATGAAGAGGAGGGGGCACGAGAGTGTGTGTATGGGGGGTGGGTTGGGGGGGGAAATCCTCCAAAATCCATTTCAAACATTCATGCATATTAATAGGCTGGGTGCCAAGACTTCACACAGCTGTATAATCCCAATATGCGGCGAGTCGTTATCGCTGTCATAGGCAATGTGCAATAATTCTGCCTCTGTGCACCTCTTTGGAAAACCAAGCAGCGTGGTGCTGGTGTTCAACAACCAAAAAAAAAAAAATGGCTTCCAGAGTCAAACCCACACTTTCCCCTCAAACACACACACTCCTCTCAGATTGCTTCACTTTGTACTCTAGTCCTCACTGTTGCCGTCTTTCTAAAAGGGGGTAAATGGGTGAAGCGTGAGTGAAAAAAGCATCTGGTATCTAAATACACCTCGGTTTTTCTACCCCTCCCTCCAACCTCTAGACAACCCCAGCGCTTCGTAGAGAGGCGACAAACAAAGTACAATTGAGTTTTTTGTACTACTTTTCCCCCAAACTCTTGAGACACTCATCAAAAAGGCCCCCAATGTTTAAACGCAGCGTCGCTTCTTTGGGTCTCTCCCGTGTGGAAATGTGTAATTGCAGGCGTCCCTAGATTGTGGAAGTGATCAGAAAATATGTCAGGGAAAGCGTTCAATAATGTAGTGGTGTCGGGAGAGCTGTTAAAATACAAACATTTGAAGATAGGGAGGGAGAGGAGGGGGTTTGTGGGATGATGTAAACCCTCATGGGCTTACCCAACGGGGCCACAAAACAAAAAACCTGTCATAAAAAAACAGAGTGGTGAAAAAAACAAAAAAAAATAGGCTTCATTTGCATTTGCACCTGAAAGTACATTGTGTGTGTGTTTGTGTGTGGTGTGTGTGTGTGTGTGTGTGTGGTGTGTGTGTGTCTTGTGCTGGTGGTCCTGTTGCCGCTGAGCTCATAGATGATTTATTAGCTTGCTTCAGTCAACAGGTGACACACAGGTTACTGAGTGTGGAGAGATTTATGGCTCACACCGCGTCTCACCTGCATACATACTGTACATGTACTGTACAGGGACAAAGATAATAACCAGCACGACTGACAATAAGTCAGTTTTTCCACTGTCATCGGTTGATTAATGACAATTTTTAAACATGGAAAAGTCCCTTGTATGAATTGCAACCCCATAAGAGTCAGACTGACAACTGGATTTTTTTGTTCCTTTCTGTTTTAACATTTACTTAACAACAACTATGACTGTACATATATGTTCATCAGAAACCTTTTTTCCACGATTAAGACAGAGAGATGTTGACACAATATCAATAAACACTAACTGTAAAGATTTCAATATGAATTACATTTGAAGAAAAAGAAAATACAAAAATGTACTGTAGTTAACAAAAGGCGAATTTTGATATTGTTGGTACAATATTGTTTTACTTAAAGTAGAGCTCCACACTGATATACACCTGAACATCAGCAGGAGAGGACTTTTAAAGTAGAGACACTACATACTGATATACACCTGAACATCAGCAGGAGAGGACTCTTTAAAGTAGAGACACTACATACTGATATACACCTGAACATCAGCAGGAGAAGACTCTTTAAAGTAGAGACACTACATACTGATATACACTGAACATCAGCAGGAGAAGGACTCTTTAAAGTAGAGACACTACATACTGATATACACCTGAACATCAGCAGGAGAAGACTCTTTAAAGTAGAGACACTACATACTGATATACACCTGAACATCAGCAGGAGAGGACTCTTTAAAGTAGAGACACTACATACTGATATACACCTGAACATCAGCAGGAGAAGACTCTTTAAAGTAGAGACACTACATACTGATATACACCTGAACATCAGCAGGAGAGGACTCTTTAAAGTAGAGACACTACATACTGATATACACCTGAACATCAGCAGGAGAGGACTCTTTAAAGTAGAGACACTAAATACTGATATACACCTGAACATCAGCAGGAGTGGACTCTTTAAAGTAGAGACACTACATACTAATATACACCTGAACATCAGCAGGAGAGGACTCTTTAAAGTAGAGACACTACATACTGATATACACCTGAACATCAGCAGGAGAGGACTCTTTAAAGTAGAGACACTGATATCCACCTGAACATCAGCAGGAGAGGACTCTTTAAAGTAGAGACACTGATATACACCTGAACATGAGCAGGAGAGGACTCTTTAAAGTAGAGACACTACATACTGATATACACCTGAACATGAGCAGGAGAGGACTCTTTAAAGTAAAGACACTACATACTGATATACACCTGAAAATTAACATCATATTTCCTCTTTAAGTAAAGGATATTTTCCACCACTGGTGACTAGTATATGAACTAACAAATGCCCCTCAGCGTCACTGCTAAAGAATATTTTGCAAATACACTTCCATATGCTACAATAAAAAATATGCTGCTGGTTTTCAAGTTGACTCAAATTAGCGTTAACATTTAGCGCTCTGACATCGCTGATTTTTCTCCCCTTTATAGATTCTGTTGGGAGCAGATCACACACACCACTTTTTAAATAACATGGCAGAAAATTACCCTTTTCATACTTCACTGAACAAAGTAATGGTGAAAGGATAACAAGTGGTTACCATCCAAAGTGGTTCACTCAGAGCTTGTACTGTGGCAGCTGTCATATGAGAAAACTGCAAATTCACCCCGAACAAAGTCAGAAAATACGAATGATTTAAAAACTCTGGGACACTTTACTTGCTATGCTGTCCAAAAAGATGATGTTTCCCTCTTTTTCAGCGTTCAATTCATTGATTCACAAACAGTTCTAAGACGTAATGGAGATCTGTGAAAATGGGACACCCCGATAAGTTATCCGAAGCTTTAGATATGTTCATACCTGTCTCATTTAGACCTCTGTTAACCACACTAAATGTAGTTTTCATCCTTTATAAGATATTCCCAGTCTTATATGTTTGCACGGGAAAAAAATAAAGATAATGTCACACGGTCTGTCGTTGAGCATATTTAACATAAGTACATAGAGTTTAATTTGGATAATAAGTCAGTTTTTCTATTATCTGTCATTGGTTGATTTAATGCCATTTTTTCTACAAAGACACTTTTGTGGTTCAAACCCAATAACACTTAAGGTAGGGACACACCAAGCTGACACCAAAGAACTGACACAGACGGACCCGACTGTTGTATCGCCTCGCGTCTCCTGCGTCTTGGCCATGTGTCGCACTGGAACACACCACCAAGACTTCAGCCGACGGTTTTCGGCCAAAAAGGTGTTGTCACGGCCGAAAAGACACAACGGTTCGGGACACACCAATCTGAGTAGGGCGACAGGACGCTCATCGTTGGCCTGACATCCATCGACGGCCAAAATCGGGTTGGTGTGTCCGGGGCTTTCGACTCACAACAGGAGTTTAAATGTTCTTTACTACTATGACTAAATGTTGACAACATATTTCTTCCCATGACTAGAAGAGAAACTGATGAAATGTCATTGACAGAAAGCTGTGACTTTATTAATATGCCAAGAGAAAAGACAATTTTGTAGACCCTATTTTTGCAGCACACTGAAAAAAAAAGCGGTTGGATTAACGTGAATCTGTTGCACTCAAAACTATTCCATTATGTTAAATACACACATTGTTTCCTCTCAAACAAACATGACTTTTTAAAGTAAATGTGATTATTTAATGTTAAGAAATACCCTGAAAGCAGACTGTGAGCACAATCAGAAGAACTACACAGATATTTTTATCCTAGTGGAAGCAAAACGATCATTTTAAAAATCAATAAAATCATTTTCAAATCAATATTGTGAGTCAGGTCATTCGTTGATTTAGTATGTAGACGTGTATAAGCGGATAATATCAAGATGCTTCCTTATACCCAACCTGTCGCTCTTCTTTAATCAATAATGACCAGCTCGCCCTTACATTACGTATATATAGGGTCACCGTATTTAATTTTGTCTTAATGTACATTATTTAATTTCATATTCTGTTCTCTGTTCTGTTCAGACTTTTTGCAGTACTTTTTATTTTGTATTTTGTATTTTATTATATATGTTGCATTGCTGGAGGAGCTCATGTCAGAATAATTTCAGATTCAGAATACTTGTATTAGTCCCACAGAGGGGAAATGTACATTGTTACAGCATAACAGAGCCAAAGACAGCTTAATGTAACCTAAGAAGCATGCTTAAAAAGGTATTAGAGTAAAAAAAAGTTACACAATTTACAAAATACACATCCTGTAACAGTTCTGATGATTTAGCAGCCATTTCTACACCGTGGCTTTCTGCATATGTCAATAAAACCTTTGAATCCTGAGTATAGAAAGTGTCATTTGGAGATTAAACTCCTGGTCGTATAGTACCTGATCATTCTCAAAAATGAGAACAGGCCCCCTGTCACCTGTGGAGGGTCAGCGTCCAGCAGCCACCTGCTTCCCATGAGCCTCTAGTGGGCTGTTGGCCTCCATTCATAAACGTCTGGGAAATTACACATGTCGGCTCTGACCTGCACGGCCATCTAATGGGCCGCACGCATAATTAACCCGGAGAACATTTAGTAGCCCCGACGGCGCTGTGCACATGGTGTGGAGGGCTGTGGGGAATGATCTGTGTGTGTGTGTGTGTGGTGTGTGTGTGTGTGTGTGTGTGTGTGTGTGTGTGGTGTGTGTGTGTGTGTGTGTGTGTGTGTGTGTGTGTGTGTGTGTGTGTGTGTGTGTGTGTGTGTGTGTGTGTGTGGTGAGTAACAATGAAAGGTTAGTGTGTGCATGCATGGGAAGGGAGACATTTGAAGTGTGCAGGTGTGCTTCAATGCACAAGAAAAGCAGGGTCATGTGTGTGCTGTCTTCCTATAACCCTTTCACAATTATATGAGCGTGCATCCTGTCTTTTAAAAAAAGAAACTTGCATAACATATGTGATATAGACTCCTTTCCCACTACGTCTTTCCGTTTTGTGTTTCTGTTGTGTCCCATTTGGTGGCACGAACGACAGACAACACGGTAGGTAAAGCGTAAAATGCAGCATTGGTCGATTCTTTTTAGATCTGTTGCCTATTCAGTCTTTCTTCCAAATCATCATGAGATCATAAAGAGTCATAGCATCACAGTGTAAAAGGGATGAATATTAGCATGTCCACCCGAGTGTCATGTTGGTGTCCATATTTGTTCCGGGAATAAATGCCAGTTTTAACCTTACCTCTACTTAGGCAAACGTCCGATGTTAACGGAGGTATAAGTGGGTTTTTTGGTCAAATTTTGAAAGGGATTAAGTGAGAGTTTTTGACCTGGAAAGTGAGAACATATTTGTTAATTTGGACTTTAAAGAAAAAGATGAATAGTTTATCAAAGGCCAAAACCTTTTTGGTTGAATGCCGACATTCTCCTAAAGCAAGGACACCTTCAAGAAGTGAGGACATTTCGGAGGGAGGACTTCGTTTTGAAATGTGGGGACATTTATTTCAAAATAAAACCTTTTGTAAAGTTGGGATGTTTTTGAAATAGTGAGTAAATCAAGAAAATGTATTATGACCAGCCCAATTTGATCTGTATATTAATGTACATGCTGTACTGTTTTGGCAATGGCAGTAAAATAAGGATTATTTCAAAGGTTGTGCATATTTTTTGGTATGTCAACATTTCTTTCAATACTTGTAAAACAAAAAGCCATTAAATGTTGAAATTAAAACATAATCTCTGTCTTGAAAAAATGTAATTGAACATCACATAATAAAATGTTGCCCATTGATCTAAATTGTCTTCCAGGGCAATAATGTACGGTGGCCCTGAAGTGCAAGTCAAAACAACATTTCACAAAACACTACAGCATTTCAAAAATTACTGAAAGGGTATTCCTTTAAAGCCTGCGTCACACTGTCCCAAAATTGACACCAGATGGACACACGATAAAGGAAATGTTCAAATTCGGCTCTGATCGTAACAACATCGGGCCATTCGTGAGGGCATCTTAAGGCCCTGACACACCAATCTCACAACAAAGAACTCACACAGACCGACCCCGACTGCCGCGTCGCCTCGCGTCTCCTGCGTCTTGGCCATGTGTCGCACTGGAACACACCGCAAAGACTTCAGCCGACGGCCAAGAAGCACGTACGAACTGCGCATGCGTGAGTGGCAATAACTCTCCTTACCAGCAGGCGGCGGTAGTGTGTATTCGTCATTCAAAAGAGGCAACAACCGGAAGACAGACTGCGTGATAACCGAGAGAAGAAGAACAGACTGCGTGATATAAACAAACAACAAATAGCGTGTGCGTTCCATTTTCACTCTACAGCGAGAAGCTCATGGGGCTTTCCCCAACCTGTGTCGAGAGCTGGAGTTAAATGAAATCTCAGATTTGCCTTCTTAATAGTTTGTTTGGGTCCCTCACTTCCGTTTCGCTTCTCATGCACTGATTCGCTAGCTGAACAGCCAATCAGAGTGATTTATTTGGCCGACTGCCTTTTCAACCGAAAAGGCGTCGGGTCGGCTGAAAAGACCCGACGGTGCGGGACACACCAATCCGATTAGGGCGTGTCAACGGCCATCGTCGGCCTGACGCCCACCAACGCGATAATCGGGTTGGTGTGTCAGGGCCTTTAAGCCATCGTATGACCGCCGGTGGAGTTTCTCAGGCTCCGGCAGCAACTTCGTGAGCAGTGGCAAAATCTTTGGAATGCCATAAATTGCTGAAAGATCTTGCGAAGGTTCATTTTCGTGTTGAATTCGTGTGTCCATTTTGTCAAATCGTGTCATCTTCGTCTTTACTTCGTGTGATCATCGGTGCCATCGGGCATTTTTCGCCTCACGAAGACAATATGAAGGAAAAAAGAAGCTGCCCGATTGTCTTAGGAAGGCAACACGACTACGTGAAGCCCTCGCTATGCCGTCGTGTAGCCATCGTATTATAGTACAATTTGTGTTCTGTGAAACTGAAAAGGATATACATTGTTTTTGTTACTTTCGTTGCAGTTGTATATCTTCAATGTAATTTAGGTTAACCTCCTGTTTTATTAGATGCTTTTATTTTGAAGTCGAGTTTTCGCTGTTGACAGGAAGTTGTTGTTGCTATGGAAACATCATGACGGAGTGTGTGGTTTGGGTGCCATCGTGTGGCCTTCTGTAGGCATGACCAACTTCGGGGCCATCTTCGTGCAAAATTCACAATTCCATATTTGTGTGTCCATCTGGTGTCAATTTCGGGACAGTGTGACGCCAGCCTTAGGGAGAACACTTCTTGTTTGTGATTGGACAGAGCCAGCCGGAGAAGCACTGCTGTGATTGGTTGTTTCGCTGCCAGTCAAGAAATGACGCTTCGTGATTGGTCAGCACCCGACAGCGTCACGTATTTCCTGTTTGGTACTATTCAGCTGTTTCTGCACTCATTTTAAACTGAGTTGGAAAGAAGATGTGTTTTGTGAAAAGCTGTAGTGTTTTCTGAAATGTTGTTTTGACTTGCACTTCAGGGCCACCGTAATAAGGAACAAAATACCTTCCATATGTTTCTGGATAAGGTCTCTTCTTTATCATGTATCAGCCGGTGTGTCTGCTGAAGAGATACAGGTTGTATACAGTGTTTGGCAACACAACACTGAAACTGTTCAGCCTCCATTCTGTGCTGAAGCCTCTCATTCAAATTCACCATCGCTCACGTCTCCGTTCCATCAATCACGAGCTCTTCTTCCCTCTCTGCTCTGACACCAAAGTGAATCTCGTTTGGAAGAAAAACAATTACTCGGGCTGTGTCACAGATAGGTCTGCCTGGAGCCTGAGTTCCTGTGAAAGTATGCCAGGTTTTTGATGCGTCCTCCCCCTCTTTCCTCCCCCTCCTCACCCGTCTCATGGAGATGTTGGCGGGCTATCGCTGTTGGCCAGTCTTCCCCTGTTTGAGATGTGCTCCCCGTGCTTCAGTCTGCAGGGAAAACGGTGACAGGCTTATCTCCCCCGACGCTCACTCACCTGGAAAAAAAAGGCAGAGAAAAGAAAGAGAGGCTGAAGAGGCTGCAGAGCACTTCACAGCCGAAACACACCCGGTCCATTTCAAGACTCTATTTCATCTGGAATTCAGTCTGTAGAGTCAGACGTGTCGGGTGTGAGAAACGGCAGACGTGAGATGTATCGAAGAATATCACAAATACCTCTTTATTTTGAGGAATTGCCCTTAAGGGAAAGACGTTCAGGGACATTTTGGCAGCTAAGACGTAACATTTTAGTCCTTCCACTCAAGACACATCAGTTTACTTTCTTATTTAGTGACATGGTTACTGCAGAGTTGAACCATACAGGAATATAAGAGGTCAAACAAGATCCACCTCAGGCCGTCTGTGGGGAATCATCATTCATTTAAAACAGTATGTCCCTGTGTCCCAGAGTGTCTTTTATCTGGCAGCGAAGCGCTCGCAGTAGCTGCACAAAAACAGTGGAGGGTTCAGAAAGAAGTGCAAAAAAGGACGCTCTCGCTATATGGACATTGGCCCTGACCAACTCTTATTGCAAGTAAAAAGGACTGTGGAGGATCATTTCTCTCTGCATTTTCTCTCTGCATCAACATCACAGTGTTTGCTCCTAGAAACAGTCATATCAACTTGCCAAAGATCAGCAGCTGTCCTAAAGAGAGTATTTGTTATTATCTACTGATGTGCACAGAACTGATATGTAACAGATGCTGATATCCTATTTGTATTCCTACTTGTTATCTACTCCTCATATAACTGTGTATTTTGCATGAGATGGATACAGCATGTCTTCAGACCGTGCAGCTGCAGGTACAGGTGAACATTTGGAGGCTCTTTCACAATCACAAAGTATTTCATTAACACCTTGCCCCGCACGTTTCCATGGAAACAAGCTGGGCGACTGCACACATGTGAACGTGTGTGAAGGAGGAATGTCTGAGTGCATGTGTGTGAGAGCCAGATAGCATATGGCGGCGGCATGTGCATGACTGTGTCACTGAGTGTGTGTGTGTGTGTGTGTGTGTGTGTGTGTGTGTGGTGTGTGTGTGTGTGTGTGTGTGTGTGTGTGTGTGTGTGTGTGTGTGTGCGTGCGTGTGTGTGTGTGTGTGTGTGTGTGTGTGTGTGGTTGTCTGTGTGTGTGTGTCTTGTGTGGGACTGCATTCTGTACATGGCTTCATGTGCATGTCCATGCTGTCATGCATGTGCTGCACACATGTTCACTTCCTATATGTGTGTGTGTGTGTGTGTGTGTGACGCTGTATGGGTGACTTGCTCGATCATTTGCATGTGTGAATGCATTTGCATATTAAGTTCTGTTTAGTAAGCAAATGTACAAACTGCAGGAGTGTGTTTGTGTTTGTCTTTCCACACTTGTTTATATGTATGCATACATGTGGCTGTTTGCTGACGCATCAATGTGTTTGGGTGCATGTGTATATTTGTATGTGTTGCTTGAGTTTGACCTGACTGTGAATTATGGCATTGTAAGTTAATATCAAAGCAGTACATTTGAAAGAAAACACTCTGATATTCCCTGACAATAAATTAGCAATTAAACTGAATTCTCCAAGATTGAAGTCAGAGAAATTATTGTAAAAAAGCTCATAAAAAAAGCGAAAGAATGTACATTTTCCAGATTACATTTATTAATTCACAAGGACAGCAATCCTTTATTCCCTGAGATAAAACACATTATTTTTAGATAAAAGTTGTAAAATTACCAGAAAAACATTTGTATATTCCCTCTGATTCAAGTGTTACTTTAACAAGAAAAAAAATCAGATTAAAAGTCTCACATTTATTGGAAAAAAAGCTCAGAAATTATAGTGTTTTTTTCGGCAAAGAACCATATTTAGCTTCACTTTGCAAGGTTGGATCAACGTCATCACACACCAGACAGTAAACACACGTTGCACATGTTAATGAGGACAGATATTCCTCAGCTCTGCTTTGTAGTTCCTGATGCACTAAATCACCTCAACCAAATCACTATCGTGTTTTCTATCATAGCAGGGACTCTTTGACATTTTGGGACTTCTACTAATATGGTGATTCTGGGATAGAGACATTCCTTAT